>RJWT010005016.1:0-31884 GCA_004365215.1 Cuniculus paca
TGTCTCTCTTTTGGACAGCTTTCTTACTCTTAATAAATACATCATTAAAAAAAAATTAAAAACTTATCTGCAAGGTCAAGGCAGAAGAATTTCAAGTTCGAGCCCAGCATGGGCAACTTTGCAAGACCCTGTCTCAAAATAATAAAAATGGAAGGGGGATGCAGCTCAGTGTGAAGGCCCTGGATTTAACCACCGCTACAGTCAAAAATTACAAAGGCAATAATAAATGATGATAATGAAAATCTATGTGATTGAGCTGTTTTTCACTCAGTCTGAGGCAGCTAGAAAAACATGAGTGGCGCAGAGAAAAGGGAGGAAAGAGATAAGATTGGGCACGGAGAGACCAGCACTCACAGGTGTGCTGATTCTCTGGAGACAAAGGCGAGGGGCAAGCTTAAATGTACTCTGATGGGGGAGGGCACAGGGCAGCTGACATGGGCTGTTCAGCAAGACGTGGCTGAAGGGGGTAGGAGCATTTGTGGTATGCAGGGGGTCTGGCAAAGGGCAGTTTGGGAAGAAGAAACTGCAGGGGTTTCGGGGAAGAAGGAGCTAGACACCATTATGGTTCAATATGTGGTCTGTCACCATGATGACTGGGCAAGTCTCAGGCGGGGGACCTGTCATTTGTACATACAAACATCTACATACATATCCTGCTCTGGAAGAAAGTACTAAAACCCATGAGACTTAAGGAATTGAATGTCAGGTAACTGATTTTTCACACAATAATAACCTTTACCAGGTGCGTTTACCATGTACATTTACTGCTTATTGAAAAACAGTAAGTATTAAAAGAAAGTGAATGCTTCCTCAGTATCCTCTACCTTAATATCTCTGAATTTAGTATTATTTGAGAAATATCTCAAAAATCGTTTCACCCATCTTATGACAATCTTATATACATGATAGCACTAGAAAATACATTAGAAATTCTTCTGAGCCTTTTAATCATTTGTTCTAGAATATAATTATATTTATAAAATTTTTTATTCATTTCAATCCAACGAATTGTGTAAGAACATTAAAGATTTGTGTACTTACCGAACCTTTTTCCCATTTTCAGTAATTTTTGTTACATTTAACAATCCATATTTCTCTTGACCCTATGGAACAGAGTAATACAGATTACATATCATTCATATAAACAATGAAGTCTGAGTTCTAAAATACAACTGAACCAAAATATTCTGGCAGCATAAAAATTACTGAAAAGAAAAGATTAGTAAGTATGTAACATACTTGGTTCTAAAGGACATTAAGAATACAATTTTGAGCTGGGCATGTTGGTGCACGCCTGTAATCTCAGCACTCAGGAGGCTGAGGCAGGAGGATCATTGCAAGTTTGAGACCAGCCTGAGCTACGAAGTGAGCCCAAGGCCAGCCTGAACTGCATAGCGAGACCCTGTCTCAAAAGACAAAAAAAAAAAATACAATTTTCTTAATAGTTTTGTAAACTTACATTCAATAATTTTATAATTAAACACTTTCTCCTTCTCCTAAGTCATAGCAGCCAGTAGTATTTTGCTATGTACCACATCAAATTAGATTTTCAAAGGAACAAGTTGGCACCAGAAAAATGATTTGTGTTCCTGTTCAAAGAAAGTGATACAATGCTATAGTGATAAAAATCACAAAAAATAAATCTGAAAAGTACTCAATATACTAATCCACTCTGTGGATTAGGCAAAACATAGTGACTATTTAATTTTATTTATTTTTTTTTTTGCGGCACCGGGGATTGAACTCACAATCTTGCGCTTGACGGGCAGGCGCTTAGACCGCTGAGCTACATCCCCAGCCCTGTTTTTTTGAGACAGGGTCTCACTATGCAATTCAGGCTGGCCTTGAGCTCACTTTGTAGCCCAGGCTGGTCTCGAACTCACAACAATCCGCCTGTCTCAGCCTCCCGAGTGGTGGGATTACAGGCGTGAGCCACCACGCCCGGTCATAGTGACTATTTAAAAACTTACTCAGAAGTAACTGCACTTTGCAGAATTGGCTTTAACGTGACACAAAACTTTCAATCTGTGCTTCGCTGAACACATTACAAGGGGAGCTAGGCTCTGAAAAACACTAGATTAGCCCATTAATGTAAAAAAAAATGTGATGCCAAAAAAATTTAACATCAGGCTCTATGGCAAGAAAAGCCATTATACTTATTATACTAGCTGATGTTACTTTAATTCTTTCTAGATAATTATAAGCACTTTCTCACAGCTTTAGCTTCCTAGAGTCAAATGAATTTAATACAATGGATTGATGCCACTAGTAAGCATTATACCTACATGATAGACGATTTTAATTCAACTGAAATGTAAAACACATAAACACATACAAAGAAAACTATTTTAAGTATCGAATTTATTTTTGAATATTTAGTTGATTCTTCAGCTATATTTCCTCAATGTACCTTAACCAGAAAATATACACATTATATGGGAGATAAGCATAATACTGATGCCAGGCACGGTGGCGCACGCCTGTAATCCCAGCACTTCGGAGGCTGAGGCAGCAGGATCGTTGCAAGTTCGAGACCAGCTTGGGCTATTAAGTGAGCTCAAGGGCATCCTGAACCGCATAGTGAGACCCTGTCACAAAAAGACAAAAAAACCAAAAACAAACAAACAAAAAAATCCGTAACACTGAGTTTTTTGTCAATAATGTCTAAAAGATAATGTTTGAAAGTTCGCGTGCTTTGATGAAAACTCATTATCTATAGACAAAGCTGAAAAATTATTAGGTAATTCACATTTTTGCTACAGTATTTGGATACATATGTACTTTTATTGTATTTTTTTTTCAGAAAGACTAGCTTTATGACCCTTACTCAAATTTGATACTTTTCGTAAGAACTATTGCCCCTCAACAAAAACATCATTACACAATTGCTTGTGTAATGATGCTTAATAAGAGCACTCAATCTCTGAAGCAGAGAGAAGTCTTTCAATTATAGAAACTAAGAAACCACATTAGTCTGAGTAGATGAACACTGGTTATGTGAACTGCAATTGGAAGGTAGAGAGATGGGAATTAAAGCCATTAAAAAATGCCACAACTGAAATCATGTGAAAGCAACAGAGGCAAGAAAGAAATACAAGCACTCAAACAGGAAGAAAAATGGATAGAATCATAGTAGTGACAGCCTAAGCCTAAAGGTAAGAGAAACTGTCTAAATCAGGGATGCTTACCTGAGTCAGTGGATGAACTGAAACTGGTGCAATACTGTGCGTGTTAAGCATTGTTCAAAGGGTCCAGAACCCTCACCAAATTCTCAACAGAGATCAAGACCCAAGCATGAATGCTGTAAGCATTAAGCACTGTAACTTGAATATTACAAAAACAAAATGCACCACATCAACTCTATTAAAAATACAAAAACCAATTACCACACAATGTATTAAATGCTGCAAGAAATGCATACCGTAACTCAGCCTGGGGGGAAAAAAACAAAACTCAAGCTCAACCTGGGAAAGAAAAGACACTCAGAGACAGGAAGCAAAGGAGTAGGAGTCAGCAAGGTGGAAACAGGCGGGGTTGAAAATAACACAGCAGAAAGGGACAGACGCAAGAAAGCTAACATCTCTGGAGGGCCTTCCATTTCCCTCAAAGTGGAGGCTGAGGGTGAGAAATGGCAAGAAAAGAGACACTGGAAAAAAGGAACCCAGAGAGCAGCACAACTGCAAACCAACTGGAATTCTATTCCGGTAATGACCGCAGGAAGAGAGGAAGGCCTGGACTACAGCAGTGACAGGGAGAGGAGGGCTCAATCCAAGAGACTGTCTGACAGAGCCTGGGTGTGGGGGAGAAGGGAAGACGGGGCTAAGTGCTACGCTGAACTGCTGGGTGGACAGAGTAACCTTGGTTTCTCTCTTTCAGAGAAGCCTTCCCTGACCATTCCTCAGCAGGAGCTCCTCCCACCTCTCAGAAGTAGTAAATAACCTGTCCTCATTTCTCGCTGCCCAGTGTGATTCCTTCATTACACTTTACCATGCACTGAAGGCTTATGTTCCTCCAAATGCCTACGTTAAAACCTAATCCCCAGTGTGATGGTACTTGGGGGTGACTGGGAACATGAAAGTGACCCTTCACAGCTGGGATTATTGCCCTTGTCTTTTCTGCCAAGTGAGGGCACAACAGGGAGTGGGTCCTCAGCACACAGCAAATCTACCAGTGCCTAGAGACTTCAGCCTCCAGAGCTGTGAGAAATAAACCTCTACTGTTTATAAGCTACCTAGCTTATGATATTCTTGTTACAGCAGCCCAAAAGAACAGACACTTAAAGTGCCACTGATACGTATCTTATTCATGATTTACTTGATTAAGCTGTGTATGTTGGGCCACATCTCTACGTTCATCAACATGTGCGCCATCTGGGGACTGTGTCTAGCACACTGTCAATGTTCAGCACACACAACAGGAAAAAAACAGGTCAGCAACAGAGCAAACAAAGCTTTAACTTCTAAACACCAAAGATTATGCAAAAATAATTCTTGCCAAAACCACTAAAATTGTGTTCACTTTTATCTTGATCTAATAAGAACCCAGTGCTAAGTTAGAAAATTCAAAAGATAAAAAGCAGAAACATGTAGTCCCTATCTACACACTCCTTTATGGGTTTTAAACCTAGTGGGCAGACTTAGGATACATGAAATAACTTGCATTCCCTCACTGCAGTGGTGCTTTGGGAGCTCAAAAATAAAAGAGAGACAGTTATTACATGAGGCCAGTGTGGCAAGGGCCTCCCAAGAGGGCGCTCAGCGTAACGACACACACCTGTAATTCCACCACTCTGCAAGGCTGAGGCAGCAGGATTGAGAGTCCAAACCCAGTTTTGGCAACTTAATGACTTAGTGAGATTGTGTCTTAAAATTAAAAATAAAAAGGAGCGGGAGATGTAGCTCAGTCAAATCCCCTGGGTTCAATCTCTAGTACTGGGAGGGTAGGGGGGCCTGTGGAGCACAAGACTAGTTATAAGTGAAGAAAAGCCAAGGCCTATCCTACACAGAGAGATTGCCTGAACCAATGTCAGGGGAAATGTGTAGAGAATTGTGTCTGAGGACAGAGATACAGTTAATCATCTCAATTTCATCATTACACAAGGTATACTCCAGACATCACATCGTATACCACAAGTATGTACAATTACTAAGTGCTAGTTGAAAAGAAAAAATTTAAAAGAAGAAGGAACTGTAAAAGACTGGAAAGGGAGAAGGTTAGAAAACTCAAAGAGCATCTATGGAAGCCTTTGCCTCTGATTAAGAGAAATCTAAAGTCTGACTAAAGCATAAGTCCACTGCATCTCAACTTCATAAAATAGGCAACTAATGATACAAGTCTGTCTTTTAAAAAACTGCAAAGTTTTATTTAATATTCACTCCACAAATGTTTACTGAGTAGCTACTATGTAGCCCTGCATTGGTACCACAGTTACTCTTACTGCTTTCAGGGTTTCCTTTGTGTAATGGGAAGACAGACACAAATAGAATTGGAGGTTCCTGCAGGATAAAAGTAACAAAAAGAGTTACTCTAGTTTATGGTATCTAGCAAAATACAGTTAAGTACTCTCTAGAGGTGTACAATAAAATCTCTGATAAAGCGAATCTGAACTGAGCCCTAATGAACGAAACAGGCACACACACCGGAGAGAGAAGTCCTGCGGGCAGGGAAATGACGTGTGCAAGGACCCCGAGTTCACAGAATGTCGTTAGGGGACTGGGAGGGGGCAGTGCAGTAGGGGACCACAAGTGAGGAAAGAGGAGGAGGATACAAGGAGGGTGAGATGAAGCTGGAAAGCAGTCGGGAGCCCGAGCACACACAGGCTTCCTGTCCTCACTGAACTGTAGACTTCATTCTAAAAGAACAGAGAAGGCACTGAAAGGCACTCCCAGGGCCAGCAAGATGGGAAGACCTGGACAGAGTGTCCACACAGAAACCAGGTAACCTGCAAGGAAGTGGCGAAGTTGTCAGAAGAGAAGCATGTGCTTGGAGATTTCCCAGTCATGGGAAACAGAGCTGATCTGCAGGGCCTCCCATCCCACTGGCCGAGACCGCACAGCAGAGCACAAGCAGTGTCTATGCTATTAGGAAGGAGGGGCATGCTTCTTACCTCTGCACTGCTGCCCTGAGGACAAAAGGGTAAAGTATAACTTCACAGACTTCTCTGGGAACTTCAATATTTATTTTTAAAAACCAAATACAAAGTAGTCACCTAAAAATGTGGTTTATAATTTAAGCATGTTAGATAACAGTGTTTTGGACAAAGTGGGTATTTTAATCAATAAAATCTGATTCTTTCTTTTAAACCTGTCTTAATTTTATTTTTTCCTTAAAATAATGATATGTAGTAGAAGCCCAGAAAATAGTGCAGCATTACATTTTATAGTTTACTGAAACTGACTGCGATAACTGGACTATGTCATATTGTTTCTATCATACTAACTGGGTCTTGGTGCTTTGGTGAAGAGGGAGAAGATTCATGTTCAGGAAGGCAGGGTTTTGAGGCAGTTGGAGATTCCTACAAAAAAGTAAGTAATGAAAAAAGTTACTCTACTTTATATAATTCTATTTCTCCCTGTACTCACAATGGGAGAGCTTAATTAGGTCATCTAAGAAAACTGTTTTCCTTTCTATATTCAGTTCTAAAATTAGTGTGTTACTGGTTTGAAAACTACTGGAGTTATAAAAAGTTTATGAGAGATGGCATCTTTTGTAGTGATTAAATTTTAATCGTGCATATAAAATTACTTGAAACAAATGATGCATGTTGGTTTAAAGTCATGATGTTATACCAGTCTGAATCAACCATATTTAAAATATGTGAAATCTAAACTCTCCTAGAAAAATATGTATCACTCATCATACCAACTTGCTGTAGGTATGACAGGTATAAATACATAGGATTAGGCAAGGAATACTCACAGGAATTACTTGGTAACTTCCTAAAGAAAATTTTATTTTGGTCAACAGCAATGTGCTACACAACTGTTTTAGTCAATAGCTATATCCTCTTAATATTTAAAGTAATTTATAGATAACTTTCCAGTGATTAAAAAAATGCAAGATTAAAACTATGAAAGGAAGAAAGCTAAGATTAAAAGATTAATAACTCATAAGGAAAAAAATGTTTTAACATCTAGGTCTACAGAATCCTAAGAGCAAACTAGCATGGAATTTTATAATCAGTCTGCCTTGTCAAAATTTTAAAATATAGGACTACTCATGGGGGATAAGGCTACGAAATATTTTTTGTTACCAACAGCCTTGCTTCATTTAAATTTTCTCTACTTCAAGAAGCTTTGAATACTTCTAGGAAAAGAGAATTTTTAAAAATCATATGCCAATATCTATTATTAATTTTCCTATCACTCAATAATACCTTTGGACATTCATTTCCACATTTATATTCTAGTTTTCTATGTTTATGAAAATTGAAAAAGGTACTAAAAACAAATCAGGGAACTTGTTTTAGGTTAACACTATAAAAGCATTAACTCAACATTTATTCACCTGGAAAAAGGTCAGGTTTAGTGCCTACACAATATATAAACACAGAAATGAGGCATCTGGAAGTTTATAGGGAACATTTGAGGGGATACTCTTACAAATCAAACACCCAAGGGAAGTATCATTAATGGATAAAGTACTAAAATCACATCAGAAATGTCTTTACAAAAAGTAATTAAACTTACTTTCCAAATTTCAGTCTACCCTTAAGATTTTTGACAACTTCAGGTCAGTTTTTGCCTTCTACAAAAGGGTATATTATTCAGTTTGACAAAGAGGAAAGATTAGCTGATCCACAAACTAGAAAATAAGTTACTTGAAATTAAAAGAGTAATTATGATTTATTTTTCATAGCACTGTTAATCCTACAGATAAAAGACAAATGTAGAATAATAACGTGTGCATAAAAATTATCACTAGTATAAACAAGAACAATTTAACATGTATAAAAGTATATGCACATGTAAAAAACATGTATCTACAAACAGGAGTTTTAGTAAAAACCAAATAGAAACATAAACAGTTTCACTCACAGTCAAACATCTACATCCTCCAAGGTTATCCACAGTACCTACTTTTCCTAACTGCACTTGCTACATAGTACTAGGTTTCATTGGCTACATTTCAATTTACATATACTTCATGTCTTATATAATGTATTGTTCTGATTAAGTTCTTTTTTCGTGGCCTCAAAAGACTGCCCTTTTGAAAAACAGACAGACAGATGTAATCAAAATACATGGCAAATATTTTAAAGAATTTTTTTTAATTTTATAGTAAAAGATGCACTGCCATTAATCCCTGAAAATCATCTCCCTTGCTTCTATCACAATTATCCCACTGCTCCATTTTCTGAGTAACTAGTACTAGAAGTCCTCTTGCATGAGTGTCTTTATGCGGTACAATCAAAAGTACAGTGAATGCTGCAGCCAAGTGCTACCCAACAGAGTGGCAGGCTTGTATCCACCTTACTCACCACATTTGGCATCCTGACCATTCTGACGTTTCCCAGTCAAAATGACTACGAAAGGTAAATATTTTTAATCAATTAAGAACACCAAGGCAGCCATGACAGTGCAACCAAAGATATGAAAAAGAACTTCTACAACTGGTTTAGAAGTGGCAAAAAAAAAAAAAAAAAAAAAAAAGAAGTGGCAAAAAATGTCTACAGCCATACCACCCTGAACACGCCCGATCTTGTCAGAAGTAGCAAAAATGATGTGATAAGTATGTTCGAAGGGAGGAGTATTTTGAGAGGAATTAATGGCAATGTGTCTTTTACTACAAATTTTTAAAATTTAAACATTCACTTTTTTTGTTCTATTTTGCAGCACCGGGGATTGAACTCATGACCTCAATGCTTGCCAGGCAAGCGCTTGGGCCACTGAGCTAGATCCCCAGCCAACATTCACTTTTTTATCGCACCTCATATAGATAATGACAAACAGAAAAATTTACTTCATGAAGCAATTATTAATCAATTTACAAAAGGAAAGGGGGACATTTCTATTAAAAATAAGTAATCTCAGGTCTCAAGATAATCATATTCTTGCAATTCTGAGACAATTAAATCAAAGAGGAACTATAAAAAGACTCCATCCAAGTTATCTGAAGCAAACATTGAAGATAGATCTCAAGAGAAATTTAAAACAAGAAATTTTAAGTGTGCATCATCAAATTATCATCTTTTATTTGTTCTGATACAAATAGCGAATGGAGGTAATTTAACAGTGCCTTTTGTCCTGGAGTATTATACATGGTATTTAAGAGCTTTGATGAATTTTTCTATTAAAAAAACTCTAGGCATTTCACTGCTTAGGCTAATGTCAATGCTATTTTCAAGTGTATCTTCAGCAGCACAGGCTCCAGAATGTCACTCCTTTAATGTGCCCTCTACATTCAGTTGTGTAACATTCTTATAAAATAAAAGCTATGAACTGCTCTACTTTCATTGTTGTTCTTTATATCCATCTTACAAATGTGTGACAACTATTTTTATAGCTCCACAGAAGCCCACTATTAATATATGAAGGCTAGTTTTATAGTCACATATATCAAAATATTACTTATTTTGCCTGATCAATTGAAATCAATTGTTTATAAAGGAATTTGAGCTGAAAGTATCCAAATATAGACAAATATATCTTAAAATTGTCATTAAAATGTCATTTTAATTTCACTAACGCACTTAAAAAATATAGCAAAAAAAAATTTGGAAAACTTAATTTTGCTAAAAGAAAAACCTTATTGTCAGAAGAGAAACAAGAAAGAAAAAGAGTCAGTCCTGACAGTTATCTTTTTTAAAAATGACAGGCATGGGCCGGGGATTTAGCTCAGTGGCAAAAGTGCCTGCCTGGCAAGCATGAGGTTGTGAGTTTGATCCCTAGTGCCAAAAAAAAAAAAAAAGAGTGCACTGGCCTATAATCCCAGCACTCAGAAAGTTGAGGCAGGAGAATCACCATGAGTTCAAGGCCAGCCTGGGATGCACAGTAAGAACCAGCTTCAAAAAAGCTAAAGTAAGTTTATTAGTTTTGTGATGTTACCACCACCTCTGCATTTTAATATTGGTATGTCTGATGTTCTTCAAACGAGTACTAGGTACCCCAACCCTTAAATGAAGCCACAATGTAAAGCTGTAATTCCTAACGAAGATTTTAAAATGTCTCTGAATTCCAGTCTTTCCTGAGATAGATCTGCCTGTACTTTGAAACCTACTAAAGATTGAAGACATGTAAAGGATGACAGAAGTGACTTTAAAATGTCACTTATTAGGTTCTAGTAAGTCAAGCATATATATCGCTAAGCTACAATTAAGTCAATCCACTGCAAAAAAAAAAAAAAAACCTGAAGTCAAAACCTATTCCACAAAAACAGATAAAACACTAGCCACTAAGGTATATAATTTAGTTCAGAAAAAAAAAAACCACGGGTACATTTCAGTATATGCAAATCAAACTTAGGTTAGCTCAAAAGAAATCAAATATTTTAGCAAAGGACTATACTAAACTACAGAGTATTACATAAAATGAGGTGTTAGAACAAATGTTTACAATTTACTATACAATATAAAAAGAACTTGCCAAAATTCTCACAAACTTTCCCTCAAAGTCCTACCTTGTCATTGGTGTCCAACACGATGGTACTATGTCTCCACTTCGTTAATACTATTGGCTCTTGCAGCCGCCTATCCAGACTCCTACTTTTAATTATTTCTCTTTGCTGCTGAGACGAAGCATTATACTAAAGAAAACAAAACACACTTCATAAGTAATAGAAACACAAGTGGAATCTAAATATGTTGGCTCCAAACAACATATGGGTGTCATTCTATGACACCACTGTGAACTTTTTTCCTCAGTTATCTCAGATCCATATGCTAACACAAATGAGAAGACCACAGGTTTCAGTAATAAAAAGACTCAGTTGGTGTTTTGTAAAATATTTAATTTCCCTAAGTCTAGGCTTTTCCAACTGAAAAAAATATATAAATATATATTATATAAATATATATAACAAATATAACATCTGATTTACAAAGTTGCTTAAAAGAGTAAACAAAGTATAAAAGGTACCAAATATTCCCGGTAGTAGATTCTCAAAAACATTATAATTTATAAAAGGAGATCACAAAATAACTTTGTTTTTAATTTATAATCACATTGATTACCAAATCCATGATTTTAATGTTTTATTTATATTTTAAAACTAGGGCCAGGGATTTAGCTCAGTGGCACAAGCGCTTGCCTGGCAAGTGCAAGGTCGTGAGTTTGAGCCCCAGTACCAAAAAAAATTAAAAAATTTAAAAAATAAAACTAATGCTTACATATACAACAATATTCTTAATATTTAAGGGTCTGGGGTTTTAGGTTTTCTTTTTGATTTCACTTAAAGGCCAGACATACTATTATTTGTTTTTCTCAGGTTGTACTAGTTCTAAAGGCCAATTCTGAATATATCAGTTGTGTACAAAAGATAATCACTGCCAAAAGAAAACAACATAAAATTAAGAACATGTTATTAGTAAAGTATTAAGCCTGTCAGAGTATGAAATTCCAAGGAGTTCATCAAAAGAAAAACATCTGAGAAATTTAAAGCTGTCAGAATAACACTGTCTTAGGTCATCTCAATAAATTATAAATGACAGAAAAAAATCTACTTTTAACAGATACATTCTTCTAAAATCAAAGGATACCTAGTATCAACTAATCTAACTCATAATTAGAGTTTAGAAAATCTTAACTTTTAAAACTGATTATAGTTTTAATAGTTATATTTTAAGAATGTTCTACTGTTTAAAAATATCTTCCCAAAATGTCTTTACACAATGGCGTTCTTGACTCTCCAAGATGAAACCATCCAGGCTTCCCCAGCTGTCCCCCGAAGCTGTTACTCTGATCTTTCATTACAATGTTCCAAAGCCAGGCAATGACATTTGGGTATTTGCTTGTGACTCACTGTTATTTGATAAACAGCAGTCTCAAGATTATTGCAGAAGTTCACAAAATGACCATTTCTAGACTAAACAACGATGACACTTAAAGGCCACCAAAATGTTCTATGCCACACAGTCTCTAACTATAGAGAATGGATTAGTAAACAGGGCTGTTTTTTCCCTGCGACTTAGTCATCAGTTACAATAATTAAAATGTGCAGCTGTGTGTAACCTGTGTAAGAATCTCAATGGAGGCCTACCTAGTTTTTGAGCCTATAATACTCCAATTTAGAAATGATTTCCATGTGCACCAAGGATAATACAAAATTAAACTAGGTAATAATCACAAATTTAAATGTACTCAAAAGCAACAGCATAGTCATAAAAGTAAACAAAATATAAATGAAATGTTAGATATAAAAAGCTAACACACAAGACAATATACACATAATTCAAAAGGAAAAAAAACTTCACAGTTAAAATACATACGCATATACTCAAATTTAAGAAGGTGACCAAAATTAATGTTTTGAGTCACGTTTTGAAAATTTGTTTCAAGAACTTTAACTGAATTTTTAGTCAATTATTTTAAGCATATACACAAGAGCAGACTATAATTAAAAAAAAAAAAACCTACCATCAAGCTTCAGCACATTAACATAAGAAATTTGCTTCGAGTATTTTTCTCCTAAGGAAATATAGCTAGATTAGACGCCAACTGAATGTAACTTCCAGATTCCACTTCTCTCTCTCTCCCTGCTTCTCCAGCTATACCACAAAGTTCAGTGCTCATCATTCACACGCATTTATACTTAGATACACTTATGTATCAATAAATATTTGAAAGGTTTAAAAATGAAATCATACTATTGCACCATGTTTCACCTTTTTTACTCAATACATTTCTTTTTTAAAAAAATCTCACGTTGGACGGGGACTTAGTTCAGTGGCATAAGCGCCTGCCTGGCAAGCGCGAGGTCGTGAGTTCAATCCCTAGTAAAAAAGAAAAGAAAAGAAAGGAAAGGAAAAGAAAACCAACTCATGTTTTGACCTTTATGTATATTTAAAAAACACAATTTTGATACAAGTGCACATGTGCAAGGTACTGACACTAGTTTATACTCCTAACAGCACAATACGATGCTCTGCCCTGCATTCATCAATACTCAATGCTGTTGAACATAAACTGTGTATATAAAGTGTGACTGAAAAATACAGTAAATGTTTAAATTTTTTTAAAAATGTTCACAGTGAAAGACACACTGTCGTTAATGCCTCTCAAAATACTTCCCCTCACTTTGAGCAAACTTATCCTATCATTCTTGCCACTTTCTGAAGCCTTTCAGGAAATTCTCTTTCACTGAGCTTCTTTAGTTGTGGTGTCACAGCTATATCAATGTCCTGAATTAATTCCAAACGTTTAACCTTTTGTGGTCATTTTGACTTTGGGAAGAGCCAGAAGTCACACGGTACCAGGTCCAGTGAATAAAGTGGATAAGGACACGATGTAATATTTTTACACACCTGCCTTTCCACTGGATGGCACTTGGTAGCATGCACTGTATTTCTGATCACACCCTGTAATGACACTTACAAAAGAGGACTTCTAGAACTGTTTCACAAAGTGAAATGATAGGATAAATGTGTTTGAAGTGAGGGGAAGTTTTTTTGAGGGGGATTAATGACAATGTACCTTTTACTGTAATAAATCCTAAAAATTTAAAATTCACTATATATTTTGATCATCTTGTGTATTTCTGCTGTGTGTATATATTTACATATGTTTTTAAAAATTTATCTGGAGAGTTAAACATTCATTGTATTAATTTACATTTGCCTGAATGCTTGGAAAGCTAAAAAACTTTCCAAATATTGACTATTTAGTCATGTACTTTACCTATGTATTTTTAACTGTATCTTACTGGTATGTATACAGACTTCTCTGCAGTCAGAAATATTCTTTGATAGATCCCTGTACAATCTTCAACATTTTGCTCATTAAATTTACATCTTTAATCTAACTGAAATCAATCATTGAGCATGAATGATCAAGATCTTCTATTATTTTAATATAAATAACCAATCATCTTAACAACATTTACTGTAAGTCTACACTTATACTATAGATTTGAGGCCACATCTGAACTTTTGTGTCCTTTCCTACTGACCCACCTTGTACCTACATGTGTATATTTACTGTCTCAATTACCCCAGGAGAAGCCAAACCACTCCTGTCCCTCTCCCAATTTTCCCTGTCCAAGAATAGGTTAGCTTTTCATGGACATTTGTCTACAAATATAAATCTCAAGATCACTTCCAAAAATTAGTGTGGGGGAAGATATTATGGAGATTGTTAGAAAGGTAAGCTTCTCAACCCAGCAACATTAATATCTTATACATCTTTAACAGGCATATTCTTAGTTATGATTCTTACTGCTGCTGCTCCTGAAGTAAATGACATCTTTATTCCCATCACATTTTTTAAGCTTTTTACTAGACAAATGCATAGTTGCTATGTTGATTTTGTAACCAGGAAGCAAGACGTCTCACATTTGAAGTGATTTTCTACCCTTGTGTCATGGTATTTCAACCATACTGAATAGCTAACAGATGTGTATAGCCAGTCACACTTAATGCAGCTATTTCTATGTTAGGGTTTAAGTCTGCCATCTTATTATTTGTTTTATCTTCTGTTTATCATTCCTGTGCCCCGCCTCTGTCTTCTTATGGGCAACTCAAGCAATTTTCATTATTATATTTTAATAGAACTATAAGTTTCTTTTATTACAGTTATTTAGTAATTGCCCTAAGCATTACAATATACACAATTTATCACAGGCTATCAGTATCAACATTCTTTACTTCGAGTGGAATAAAGAAACCTTACCCACAATTATATCCCTTTATCTTCCCCTTTTATGATATGCTTGTCTTAAATATTATCTTGTATACGAGTACTACCACAGAAATTTTATATTCCTATTCTGAAGTTCTGCACCTCCAGCAAAATTTGTCAGTTTATGGATCTATTTTTATCTATCCTGGTCAATATTCATAGCGTATTTTTCAGCTAAAGCTCTGTCCTAACCCGGCATGGTGGTGCAGGCCGAGTCAGAAGGATCACAAGTTCAAACCCACCCTAGGCAACTTAGTGAGACTGTCTAAAAAAATAAAGAGGTGGGACTGCAATTCTGTGTGAAGGCACTAGGTTCAATCACCAGTACCAAAAAACAAAAGAAAACAAAACAAAATTTATGCCTTTCTTTGGTTTTAGAAAATTCCCAGAAATTATATATTTAAATAGTTTATTGTTTCCTCCACTCTCTTCTCTTGGAATTTCTAGTAAAAGAACACGGGAAACTTTCAATCCATTTGTCATTTCTCATAGCTATGTTTTCATATTTGACATTTTCCTGTCCCTCTTTCTAGAGTTTAGGCAATCTGCTACTTTTATTTCAGTAACCATCCTTTTCTTCTTGAAGATTTCTAATTTATTCCTTATTGTACTTACCTGTTCATAAATGTTTTATTCTTCATAATTTGATTTTTTGTTTTATTGTTAGTGCTGTTGTTTTATGACAGGATCTTGCTATGTGTTCAGGCTGGTCTTGAACTCACTATGTAGCCCAAGCTGGCCTTGAACTCATGGTGATCCTCCTCTCTCAGCCTCCCTAGTACTGGGAACACAGGCATGTACCAGCACACCTGGCAATTTCTTGTTCTTTTAAAATGAAAGCCTGCATTTAACTTGATCATCCATAGCATGCTTCATTTAAGTCTTCAGTAAGAAAATTAAATTTCACCTTGAGCACAATGTTCTGCTTACTGATTTTCTTGTATCGCTAATATCATTAGATTTCATTATATTTGCAATTTTGAAGAGATGTTTGGTAGTGTTCTCTCACTCTTCATTCATCTGCCTTTATTTCTTACTCCCAATCCTGCCTCCCATCCAGGATGTAATTTCATAGTTCCTTGCCCCTACACCCAATCCAGAACCAGGAGGAGGAGTGTGCATGCATGTGTGTGTGCACATATTCAGCTATATGTTGCTACCATATGAGCTGGATTCTCCATTCCAAATTCATTCATAAACTTCTTAAGAAGTAAAGACTATGGTACTAAACCCTCAAAATATATTCAGAAAATAGTATATTTCTAGTACTGTATTTGCATTATGGGTTACATGCCTATCTGACAGAACTGAACTTAGACTTAGTGTGAGTGCTAAAATACTTAGGGTACAGAATTTAACCTGCAACTATTAGCACATAGTGATAACCCATTAAACGGAGGTTCTAAAACATTTTCCCTTAACTCTCCCACTCTCACAGAACCCAATTCAAGCTTCCTTGCTATATGCAATTTAATTCAGAGTTCAAGAAATTTCCAAAACATTCTAACACTGATAGTACATGGCAAATGATGGCAGAAGATGAGCATCACAAAACAGGACTCCCCATTGGTCACACAACGATCAGCACCTATGTCCACATTACAGAGCTCCCCTTTGAGGTTCTGACATAACTCAGTTTCTTCCTCTCTGAGATTTTCCCTAGCAGAGCTCATAACCACATACTGTCTCTCAGCCAATGACTGAATTACAACACTTGCATAAGAGGATAATCTTGACTATTAAGTCACTTTTCTTTCCCTTAAAAACACTAAAGAGCAATTTCATGTAGAAAACTCAAGGTAATTATATAAAATATAAGATGGCATTACTGCCACTGGAGAGAATCTTTATTTCCAGAAATAATAAAAGACCAACCTCAAGCTAAGCAAAATCAAAAAAATTTCTGAATAGGAATAATCAGTGCCAGATAGCAAAGATAACTGTACACCTTAGAAAAAATTAGCCAGTCACAGAATTCTCGATACATTCTATAAATACAAGCACCAACAACAACCAAAAAAGTCTTCCTACTTTTTAAAAGCTGAGTAACAATATAAAACAAACCTGCTGAAATCATCCTCAGTTATCACTCCATCTACAACTTTAAAACAGAAGTTCCCTGTTAAAGTTTCTTACCTTTGGCAGTTCCCATTCTGACCGAGATCCATCTGCACTGTAGTAATACTGTCTACCTTGATCATCAACATGCTTGAGCCACTATAAAGACATAGGATTTTAAAATTTTAAGTGAATTCAAGCTGCTACTACCAGACATCAGATATTATTTCTATGAGTTTTATTCTACTTGCTAAAAAAATTGCAAAAAAAAAAAATCAAACTACAGATTGCATTTTAAACATGGTAAGAATAAGTACAGTATTCAATATTAATGTAGATTTTTCTTTCCTCCAATATCAGGCTAGTGAGGCAAGTATTGTTTAACAACATAACAAGAAACATGACATAAAGATACACAGATACACATGTGCACTGGACACAGATACATGAAGAGTGCAGGGCTTGAGAAGGAAGACTAAGCTGTCCTAATATGAACATATGATCTTGATTACAATACAAATGAAAGCTCTCACCTCCATACATTCTAGTGGCAAATAACTGAGTCAGGAAAGAGGAGTAAAAGCCTACTCCACTTTATCCTAGAGTCAATTTTCTAAACTAACACAAGCAACCAGTTACCTTCTTTAAACAATGCCAGATGTAATAAACATATAAATTTTCAATATTCCCAAACCAATTATTCATAAAATACTAGATTCATGGTTTTGTTTTACACAAATCTGATCATAGTGGATAAAGGAGTCTAGGTGGTGAGACAGCATATAATAATGAGGGACTGAGAAAAGAATTCCTAAAAATCTATTCTCAAAGAAAAATATAAAGAAATATGCCTACCAAACAAATCTAAACGAATAACACTTACTAGGTCTACCCTTACAAGCTTCATCTAAAGTGGGCTATCAACACCACAAAAATCACTAACATAATAGCAATTTAAAACCATGAATCAGTAGTTATATACTAAGTGTTGTCAACTGGCATTATCATAGAATTACAAAGATGAATATTTTAACAAGTTTTTAAAAATACTACTAAAGTTTTAATACACAATTATTGGATGAGAAAATTTTACCAAGAAATACTAGATGAGAAAAAACAAAGTACCTTTTCATTAGTATAGTCACTGGTATATAAGGTATGCCCACGTTCATCCAACTCTTCTGACCAACCCCTCGGAGGAGAACCACACTGACTATCTGACTGGCTGTGACAAATGCTGTGGTAGTTTTCTTCTGATGAAAGAAGCTATAAATAGTCAGAAACATAACGATTTTTCTTCTTTTAATATAAATATGCAGCAACTGAGAATCTAAGAGATTGAATTCACTTGGCTTTAAGCGCTAAGAAAACTTAAATATACTTGAATATTTAATTTTAAAAACAAATGATTAAGTCTTTAAATGGTACATAGTAAGTGGTGAGATGAATTAATAACGGTTAGTTATTTTATCATTATTGATACAACCTACAAAAAACTTAAAATAAATTTGAAAATAGTGTTTCCAGACAAGGAGTGATAAAATATAACCTTATATAATGATGCTTTGTTTTTTGGGGTTTTTGTTATTGTTGTTGTTTTGTTTTTTGATACTGGGGATGGAACTCACAACCTCGTACTTGCCAGGCAGGGCCGCCGTGCAGCTGAGCTATATCCCTGCTCCCTATAATGCTGCTTTGGAACTGAAATCTCAAGTTAAAACATGACAGGGAGGGTATGTGTGCGCATATCCATGTGTAACAAAGAAGGGCATGAAGGAATTTCATTAGACTGAGCTCCTTGGAAATTCTCACTCATATTGGTTATGACACTCACTGTTCGCCGCTAACCCCAGAACCCAGGAGTCTGAGGCAGGAGGATTGCCACAAAGTTCAAGGCCAGCGTGGGATACATAGTGAGTTCAATGTCAGCCTAAACTACATAGTGAGACCTGGTCTTTAAAAGAAAAAGAAAAAAAAAAATCATTGTGTATCATAAGTGGTGAACCGAATGCCTGGCAAATACAATACCCTGAACTAATTTTTTAAAGTATATGGACAAGGGAGATGGAAAAAAAGACATCAGCTTTGTTACACTGTATTTTGTGTTCTAACTGGTAAAAGTTACCCTAATTCACTTAACCAAATGCTTATAAAAGATTTAAAAACTAAACTTCAAAATAAGAACAAATAATACTAAGAAAATTCAGATATGATACAGAATGGTCAGAAATTCAACACAGAAACAATACAGATATACACAAAACTAGAAACACAGAATAGACACAGTCATGCATGCCTGTAACACCAGCACCTTGGAGGATGAGGCAGGAGGGTTGCCTTGAGTTCGAGGCCAGCCTGAACTACACAACAAGACCCTGTCTTTTAAAAAATGGGGGTGAGGGGGGAGTGGCAGAGTCTTTAAAGAAAAGAAACTCAAAACACAGAAGAAAAGCAAATTAAAGACTGTGAAAACTTAATTTTTGATGCATATTAACAATCAAAAGGAATCACAATGTGACCAAGTAGCAATCTTCTCATCACACTTAAACTTAATTCATTTGACAGCTATTTATTAAACATTCTGCTGCAACGATCCTTTCCATCACCTTTAAATGGTTTCTGCAGTTAAACCTTACTCACACAGCGCTGTCTGGCAAGCGCAAGGTCCTGCATTCAATTTCTGGTACCAAAAACAAAAAAACAAAAACACCTTACTCAAGCAAACTATTTTCTACTACCATAATTTGGCCCAAAACACTATGACATTTATAAACATTGTAAAGATATATACAACCTAACATTAGTAGTTCACAAAAACTGATGCAGACAACTGAAGTGGGCTGTATGTGTTTTGCAACACCATTTTCAAAACATGGGAAGCCTAATGCAAAAATCAGAAATTTATTTTTTATTTAACTGAGACAATTTAAAATGTAAGGTTATAGAGGAATACAATAAAATCTTTTAGAAACTGGAAAAAATTTTAATCGAATAGCAAAATTAAGGAATAATAAAAATCACTAAATCAGTTATTTCTTGAATATAACTTTCTAGTTGGCAAAGTAGTCATCATAATTGTCCAATTTTTGTGGCACAGGATAGTCTTTTCTGCCGTGAATAGTAATCTCCAATATCTTGGTATGTTTTACAGAACAAGAACTGGCTGTAAGATCTTGGTACCCACTGCTGAAAAAGAGCAGTTTAGTGGCAGTTAAACACAAATTGAAAATATTTGGGGAAGCACTCTCCAAATGTTAACTATTCTATACTAAATGAGTATCTTTACTCCATAAGGGAACTGGCACAGTAACTGTGATGGACTCTGCAACAGATACACCCTAGGAGAAATACGAGGAAACCATCACACATGCTCAGTACCACAAAAGAACACTTGGACAAAATCAACTGAATATACCGCATTGATTTTTTAAAAAAAAAAAAATCATCAGTGTACAGGAGCCCTGAAGAAATACTCAAGAGGTCAAAAACTAAACAGAAGCAAGATTTCAGAGTTAAAAACAGTAAAAAGATCGGCTTTTCTCCTTAAAGGTATTCGTCCAACCTCAAACCACAACATCAGCTCTCAAGGCCATGAAGTAGTAGTGAGGAGTGAGACTCAGGACTACCAAAGTCGGAATCTCAAAGGATACCCCACAATTCAGGGCTGCAGGTCCACCTCCAAGAATTATATCCACAGATTACATGCAAGCCCCTTTATTCCACACTACAGAAATCTTCCCCAATTGGGACAAAAAAGGGGACTCTTAAACAATAAGACTGTATTCATACAATACAAATTACTATTATCCAGGTGGCCTGTAAAAAATAAGGCTTAAGTTAAAATAACACTGTAAATGTTTAGGTTTAAAAATATTTAAGTTTTAGCTTAATATATATAATGATTATGTACTGGAAACATACTAACAAAAAATAAATTTTAAAATAAAAAATTTTTAAAAAGAGAGCTAGATAAAGAGGGAAAAAAAGTTAATAGAAGTTCTGAAAATACTGAAAATGAGGCACAGAGAGATACAGAGTGAGTACGTTAAACATTCAGCTAACCAAAGTTCCAAAATAAGAAGAAAGAGAAAATGGGGCACATACAGAAAATTCCTAAGAATGTGGCAGACCTGATAAAGACAAGACTCCTCAAATTTCAAGGTACTAAACAACACTAACACCTGCCTGGCAGGAATAAAAAAAATATTTTCATGCATTTACATCAGAGTGAAATTAGACACAAGACTTTAAAAACTACTACCAATAAAAAGCAAACTACTCCTAATGAAAATATAATCAGACAGCTGGATTTTCAGCATTAATAATGAAAGCCAGAAAACAAAAGAATAAAATCTTTAATGAATTAGGATAAAACAACAAGCTGTAAACTTGGAACTATGAATCTATTAAAATATTCTTCAAAAATAGAAGTAAAACAAATTTACAAACAAAAGATTCTATCATCAACAGATACTCATAGGAGAGTTTAAAGGCACATGCTCAAGTCAGAAGAAAATATGAAAAATCAAAGTACAATGACAATAAGGGAGATAAAATAGAAATGTGTAACAGCAGAAACACAACACATACAGTCCTTACACAGTTTTAAGGAGCAAGAGGGAGCTAATAGACTTTGATAATCAGGCATGTCCCAATGTCTCAATGACACAGCACTACTGAAATTGAGGGCCACATAATCCCTCATTGAGGAGAGCCAACATGTACTGCTGGCCATTCAGCAGCTTCTCTAGCCTCTAGTTGTCAGTAGTATACTCCTCCTTGTGATGATCAGAAAGTCTCCAAACTTTGTCAAATGTCCTTGGAAGGTAATACTCAGTGCTCTAGGGTAGCCACTAAAATAATACAAATGAACGAAATTTGCTTAAAAAGATGTAAACTCATAAAGAAAGACAGACAACAGTTTAGCACATGAACAAAAATCTCAACTATACATGAAGACAGGAAAATCTATACTGGCAGAGCAAGGGGACTGGGGGCAGATAAAACCCAACAAGTTTGTAGAGGAGGATCCGCAAATGGCTCAGGAACTGACAGCATTAGGTATCTAACTGGGAGCTGAAGGCAGGGTGCTAAAGTAAAGAATAAAATTGCAAAATCACCTTATGCCTGGCCACTAGGCATGTAACCCATACCTTAGCAGAAGTAGGGGAGTTTATTCCCTCCGACGAGGATAAAATAGTAAGATCCTCAGTTGAGAGACAACACAATTGGGACATAAGTACCAGAGAGAGAGGAGACTAAGGGACTATCTTCAAAATGAAGGTAACACCAAATCCTGGCACCTCTCGCCTCCCAGGAGAAGAGCTAAAGACCTCTATGGACACTGTGATTAATCCACATGAGAAGACTGAAAGGTTCTGATGTTGGAGACTCCTAAGCAAGCACCTGACTTAGATTCCCAATCAAGTGGAGTTCAAAATGCTTTGTAAATGAGAATATTATGTGTAACCTAGAATCGTATGTCCAGGCCTATGATACACTAAATACGAAGGCAAAACAACAATAATTTAACACATATACACACATCCTCAATTTTATCTCCCACGTGCAATGAAGATGCGCTCCAGCCATTGGACAGAATTATTTTAATACAATTTATACAGAGACTAGAAATAAAAGCTGAGACCTTGACAGGCAAAACACTCCCATCTATTTACTAAAAAAAAGAAAACTAAGAAACATGTACATTAAAGGTTTCTGTGCACACTTTCAAATTTTTTTATTAGTCTGTTGTTCTGCTTTTTCCTTCATTCTCCCAAATTATAAGATTTTACGTGGACAGTTTGTTTTCAAATCTTCCTAGATCTACAATTCAAATAAAAATTTCCAAACTTTCTTACTTGAATTAAGCATAAACATTTTCTTTCTTAAGCACTAAAGTAAAAGCATAAGTTAACACCAAACCAAAGCTATAAATAGCCAAGTGGAAAATAGGACAAGAAGGGAAATTATTAACTACAAAAAGCTTTTAGATTCTGCTAAAAGCAGGATGTGTTACCTGATTTCTCCAGCTCCTACCCTCCTGGAGCTCTGTGTTTATTTGTACATGCTAGCTGCCTCATGATGTCCCTGGCAGGTGCAAAGGCTCCAGGCTATGAAACAGCAAGATGTCACTCCTTTCTACAATCCTGTCTCTCCCTCCCCTTTCCCCTGCATATTTCAATAGTCCCAAAGCAATTCATCAGACCACAAAAGGAGTATTTTTCAAAGTACAATTTGTCACTTCTCTGTACCACCCTGCAAGGTGTGTGAGAGAAGCTAAAACTAAAAGGCAGAAAATAGTATACACACTTAATAGAGAAAGAAATTATTTTAGAGTGAATTATCAAATTTACAGAATGATTCAATTAATGCAAAGGAATTATCATTACTTCCCTTATATAGAAATAAAACGTGATCTTGTGCCACTGACAAAAAGATAAAAACTGAGGTGTCTGATAGCCACACTAAACCAATGAAGAACACTGTTTCTGTTATTTGTATGAGTCACGAAATATGTATTTTTTAGAAATAACATTCGTTTATGCATAAAGTTAGCGTCTTTTTTTAATACATAAAGGAAAGCACAGGCTTTGATCCAGTTGAGGAACTAGTAGGCGTACTACAAGGTTAGCTACTGTCCACTAGAGATTAGAAGGTAACTAGCATTAACATAATAAAGCATGAGAAGAATTTTTAGTATGGTATCTCAGAGTGAAGTGTTTTATTGTGATGACACCAAGAAAAGAGATTCAGGTTTTTTGTTTCTGAATAATGAAAATAATAATAATTGGAAAACTCACTAGTTGATTCCTTAATAATTCATACCTCTTGATCTCCTTGACTGTGGAAATCTTTGCTTATGCTTGCATCCCGGGTCCATCGGGGTGGTTTCCAAGTTCTTTCCTGTGTTCCTCGGTTATAGTAGTAACAACGTCCTGAACTATCTTTATGAGTTTCCCATTCTCCATTAATCTGAATTGCTGGACTCCCAGGAAGTGGGGGAAGAGCGGACTGAGATATTTTCAGTTCTTGTAGGTTGGCATACACAGGAGAATCTGGCCTTCCTTGATTTGGTGGTGTAGTTGCCTGTGAAATAAAAACTTTAAATTTCATACTTAAAATGGCACAATATTTGCAAATTAAAATGAAAATAAAAACATATAAACATATGTATTCATTTAAAAACAAACAAGGATGGCTCACTGGTAAGAACATTCGCTTGGCACATACCAGGTCCTGGGTTTGAGCCCCAGCACTGGACAAAAAAAAGAGGAAGAGGAAAAAAATAATGACAAAGAATTTAAAAGAAGAAACAAATGTCAAAGAATTTTAAAAAAGCAAACCAAAACAGCATACATATTCCAAGGAAAACAGATGATATGAACTGTACATACACATGATATGCTAAAGAAATACATACTGAAGAAATTACTTAAGTTTTAATATTTAGTTTGAATGAAAATGAACAAAAACTTCAAACAGAATCCAAAGTGTATTAAATACTACACTCCACTCTGAAAGAGCAGTCAACCAAGAATCGAGGGCTCTAGCTCAAGAGCTGGAGATGTAAGTCTGCATGACGCTAGTTAAGATTGTTTCACCGCTCTAAAAGTGAAATTTCTAACCTCCATAAATGGAGGAACTGGACTAAACTACCAAGGTCTTCTTTGGTTCTAAAAATTCTATTATTTCAGGTAATTTTTTAAAATATAAAAAAAAGTCTTACACATGGATAGCTCAGTTTTTATTCAAAAAACTATCAAAATAAAGATTTTTTTTCAAAATTAAGACTTTCATATTCTCAGATGTACCATTAAATTAAGAACAGAAGTGAAACATAAAAGAATACTTAAATTAAGAATTTACTAGATTCTATGCTTTCTCCACACCCATAAACAAATTAGTATCTACTACTTGCCTTATGAAACTTTAACAGTGGTAAAATAATTGGTAGTAACTTGCTGATTTATCTACATGTTTAATCTTAACCTACAGTTTTTATTTTCAAGTGTCTCACTAGATGTCAGTAATGAGCAAAATACTCTTCAGACACTGCACAAGGACACTGAAAATTCAATTAAGTTTTTAGAATTCCAATTGCTGAAGGAAAAAACTTCACATTTGGGAACTGCTCATATTGTTTCAATTTCTGTATCTTTCTTTTACCACAGAGTTTCTCAGTCTCAGCACCACTGATTTGATACTGATCATTCTTTGTTGTGAGGGCTATCCTGTACACTGTGGGATATCCACCTGCACCCTCTAGCCCCTACCCCCTTGACAGCAGGGCACACACGCGCACACACATCTGTTTTGAAGTCTCCAGACATTGCTAAATGATTTCTGGGGGGACAAAAGTGCCCTGGATGAGAGCCACTGTTTTATTGCATAAATCACTGGGCTACATTCAGATGTTCAATTACTTTCTTCATGTATCCAGAGTTTCCTAAATGCCTAAAATACTGCATTTTAACTTTCACTCTGTTTATGTACACTTACTGATTGGCATATGTTGAACCATCCTTTTATCCCTGGAATGAAACCCACTTGGATCATGGGATATAATCCTTCTGTTGTGCTGTTGAATTTGATTTACGATATGTTAGGCAAAATAACACAGAAAGACAAGTATGTCATTTTCTCCCAAGTGGAAACTGAATAAAGAGTATCAAGCTGAAAGTAAAACAGTGTTTACCAGGGACTGGTAAGGGTGTGGAGTGGAACGGCAGAGGTTAGGGTGGATGAACCACAGTTAGATATGATTAAGGCACAATCTAAGCAACTGAGTATCACAATACATTCCATTAATGTGTTTATAAATTATTTAAGAAGAAAAATACGCCAGGCGTGGTGGTGCATGCCTGTAATCCCAGCACTGGGGAGGCTGAGGGAAGAGGATCACTGTGAATTCCAGGCCAGCCTAGATTGCAAAGTGAGTTCAAGGTCAACTTGAACTACACAGTAAAACCTTATCTCCAAAACAAGAAAAAAAGAAAGAAAAAAGAAAGAGACAGAGACAGAGGGCAGGAAAGAAGATTAAATTTTAAAAGGGAAACATGAATGGAAATGTGAAATAGGTTTATTGAAATTAAAAGTATTTTAACTTCAAAAATAGGATTGGTGCATCATATATATATATATATATATATTTTTTTTTTTTTTTTTGAGACAGGGTCTTGCTGTGTTGTTCAGGCTGGCCTTGAACTCACTATGTAGCCCAGGCTGGCCTTGAACTTGCAGCGGTCCCCCACCTCAGACTCCTGAGTGCTGGGATTACAGGTATATGCCACCATACCTGGCAAAAATACATTTTAAAGAGTCTAAATCGCAGAATAAACTTTAAAAGAGAAAACAGTAAAAACCCAAACAAAGCACATACATGACTGTAAAATGTTTACCATTGATCTTTTTATACATGACGGTTATGCAAGCACTGGATTAAATAATGCAAATTACTGTTTTTCTTTAAAAAAAAAAAAGCTTCAAATTTAACTATCACACCAAACAGCATATTTCTATGAAGAAAATTTATCCATGGAGACATACAGTCATTTATTTCTCTGATGGACTAGTTTCACATCCTGGTAAAGTAGCCATAACAATGGTTTCTGACAAAACAAATTCTGTTAAGGTAAACAATTCTGTACAGTAAGTCCTTTTTCAAAGCTTTATCTAGAGACTGTTTACTCAACAAGTATTAAAGGATTCCTACATTATTTGTGAATCTTGACTAGAACTCCAAGAAAACAAAATGCCAAGATATAGCCATTTTTTAAACTGTAGACAAATATTACTTAGTCTTTAAGAAACAACTGCTTCCTAATGGCTAACCAGTTCAAATTTAAGCAGTTATTCCAAATGAAAACTGAAATGCTTCACCAGGCCACAAGGCTAGAGTAATCCTGAAACAAAAGCAGCAAAGAGCTCAAAGAATGAATACTGTAGATGTTTCATTTGTAAACACAGATGAAAAATATCCTAAATAAAATATAACTAATCAAATCCAACAATACATTAAATAAATCCAGAAGAAGCAGAGTTGTTCAGAAAGACTGTCTTTAGGAAATCTCCTACTCCACAGACATCAAAGAAAACATCTGATAAAATTCAACACAGATTCTGGATAGAACTTCTATCAAGTTAGGATAGATGATACTTCTTTAATTTGACTTTTAAAAATTATAAATACTTAAGCACCATGTTTAAGACAGATAAGCACTTTAAGTCAAGAACGATACTAAAGATGCAAGTATCACTGCTTCTATTTAGCACTGTACATGAAGTCCTAAACAATATACTGGCATAGGAAAAATAAAGATCATAAATATCTAGAAGAAAAAATGCTGTCATTTGCTAGGACATTATAGGTGCCAAAGGAAAGATACCTTTGAAATGAATAAACAGGAGTTAGCCAGGTAAAATTGGGAGGTGGGAAGGAGGATGGTACAGTCAGGGAAGAGAGATCTAAGGAGATACAAGCCACAACAAAGAAAGCCTTACACCACCACGATAAAAGGCACAGGTGTTATCCAGCAGCTCTTAGGAAACCACGCAGACTTCAAGCCAGGAAGTACATTCCCATTTGAACTTGAGGAAGGAATACAGAATTTAGACGGGCACAACTAGAAGTAGGCAACAGCTAGGTAGTTGGGTTGGTACAATAGTACAGACAGAAGATAACAGGACAAAATGGTAGGAATAGAGAAGTAAAAGCCAAGAAATAATTTAGAAGGTTAAATTAGCGTGCAGATTATATTACTGTTTATGTGAAATATGGATTGTTTTCATGTGTGTGTGTTTAATACAAATTAAAGTCAAGATGAAAAAACAGTATGGAAACAGGGACAAAAGAGTTCTACTAGGATATAAACCTTCTTTAAAAACCCAAGTGGAAATGTTCAGATTGTTGAATACACAGATTGTAAGCTCAGTATAGAAATTAAGGCTAAAAATATAAATGTAAAAGTTATCAGGATATAGATGGGGCCCATAACTTAAAAGAACATGCAGAATGAGAAGAGGAAGAAAACACGACTCCAGAAAATACAAACAACTGTTCTATGAATGAAAATGTGAAAGGGACTGGAGTATAGCTCAGTGGTGGGGTGTTGGCTTAGCAATGGCAAATCCTGGATGCCGTAAGGGGTGGGACTAAAATCAGTGCATGGTCTAACACAGTAACTTTGAGGGAGGGGTGCGGGGAACTGAACACGGGGTCTTCATCCTATCCCCTTCTGTTTTAATTTTGAGACAGGGTTTTACTAAATTGCTAAGTAGCATGCTAACTTTTATTGTTATAATTATCATTGCAATTCGTATACTTAAGGGACCAAAGAAAAAGGATCTACTGGGGGAGGCAGAAAGGAGAGTTACAAATAGGCCTACCAGGAAAAGGCTGTACTGGAAGTCAGGGAGAAGGAAAACTCCAAAAACAGGGAACGGCAACAGTATCAAATCCAAAGACTTCAACATAGAAGCTCCAAAACAACTGATTCAACAATTAAGTGATTAAAAAGATGTCAGCTACCAGCCATAAAAATATGAAATTACTTTCCTGCCAAAAACAACTAAAAAAGCAAATAAAAAAAAAACTATTTTTAGGCACTGTGTAACACATCACAGGATTAAGATTTCTGAGAGTATCACTCCCACAGCTTTGCCTTCAGACAGTTTTCAGAAATCAGATCAGTGAGATTAAAACTTAGAGCCTATCCCTCTTGCTGCTGAGTGGTCAGGACAGAGTACCTTACTATTTAAAATAACATTTGAGGGCTGCTTGCATTGGTGTAGGCCTATAATCCCAACTCTCCAGAAGATGAGGCAGGAGGCTAGCTAGAGCTCCAGGAGACCCAGTCTCCAAAAATAAACAGAACCACTGGGAATACTACCAGAAATGAAAATAATTATATAAATCAATGCATTTTCAAAACTGATAAACCAAGAAATACATATGTGCCAAAATCTAGACATTCAACAGCAAGTCTAAGTACAAATAGAAAAGATTTACTGACAGTAAATAAAACTTTAATATTTCTAACCCTTGTTGCTAATGAATTTTTTCACAGATGTTCATCTGAAATATTACTCATCTGTTGTTAGAAATATTTCTAATAGAAATAATCCTATTTTATGAACTAATCTCATAATTAAAATCACCTTAAATTTTCAATTTTCTCAAAGTGTGTGGATAAAACTCATTATTTTGCATAGTATGTACTTTAATCTCTAAAAGTATGTATGTCTATTTATCAACTACCCAAATGACTCAGAAATTCCAGAGAAATACCACTGACAGATCAACCAACAATTTTCCTGAAGAATTCCTAAAAATATAAATTCTTAACATAAAAAATATTCAGTATAAAATGGCATACTATTTTTACATGTGTACAAAACAAGTAATGATGATAATGAGGAATGTTTAAGAAATAATGCACAGCTCTGTCTAGCATACCAGAAATATATTTTTTTAAATGAACACACTAACTGCTGGTGAAAGTTAATATATAACAACTGGCTTACTACTGGTAATTTTACTAGACTCTTTGGAGAAAACAGTTTGGCAATATGTTTCAAGAACCTCTAAAAGTATTTTCAGAATCCTTAGCAAAGGGGAAAAAAATTCTAGTTATAGAAAAATGCCTTCCTAACAAAGCTGTTTGCTCTAGTGTTATTTACTATTATGGTTTGTGTCTGACTGTTCCCCAAAGCCTCATGTACTCACAGGGCAGGCTTCTAGTTTGTGAATGATTCGTGGTCCAATGCAGGGATTATGGGTGTGAGTGCTACGCACAAGTGAGAGTGGCCTACGTACAATATAAGAGACAGAAAGAGTCTTCTCTCACATTCCTCCCTTTTTGCTCTTGTTGCTTTTGTTATCTGTCACTGGCTGCCATGAATGGTTGTACCTCTGCCACACCACCCTGCCTTGGAGCCAGCTGATTATGGACTGAAACCTCCATAAACTGTGAGCTAAATAAATAAACCTTTCCTTAAAAAAAAGTAACCAAGACATTTATCATCATCAACTAAAATCCAACAACACAAGAGTAATTCATACTCTACTAATACTGTATCAATATTGAAAAGGTTGAGAATATCTTCAAACTATGATAGCCAGGTATGGTGGCGCACACCTGTAATCCCAGCACTCAAGAGGCTGAGGCAGGAAAATCACCAGGACTTTGAGACCAGCCTGGGCTGCATAGTGAGTTCAAGGCAGCTTGAACTATGTATCAAGAATCAAGAGCCTAGCCGGGCGTGGTGGCTCACACCTGTAATCCCAGCACTCAGGAGGCTGAGACAGGCGGATCGTTTTGAGTTTGAGACCAGCCTGGGCTACAAAGTGAGCTCAAGGCCAGCCTGAACAACATAGTGAGACCCTGTCTCAAAAACAGGGCCGGGGATCTAGCTCAGCGTTCTAAGCACCTGCCCTGCAAGCGCACGGTCGTGAGTCCAATCCCCGGGTGCCGCAAAAAAAAAAAAAAAAAAAAAGAATCAAGAACCTATCTTGAAAAGTCAAAAAGAAAACCAGAAGAGACAACAATGGTATTAACACAATATAATGTTTCTTTGAGGTAGTCAATGAATCAGCTGTATCAGAATCACCTGTGCTTATTAAAATTCTTGAGCCACACGATTACAAACATAGCCTGCTACTGGCATAGACACAGGCATACAGACCAATGTGTAGTGCAGTGGACACAGAAACAAACCTACACAACTAGAACCATCTGATTTTGACAAAGCTGCCAAAAGCACATGTTAGGGAGAAGACAGTCTAACAAGCAGTGTTGGGAAAATGACTATCCATACATAGAAGATTGAAACTAGATCTCTTATTCAGTACAAAAATCAACTCAAAATGGATCAAAGACTTTAAGGTTAAGATTGAAACTCTGAAACTGCTATGAAAAAGGGGGAAGGGGATTCATACACACAGCCACTTCCTGAGTGGGACTACACTAGCACAGGAAATAACAAGAATCCGCCAATGGTCCTGCATCAAGGTAAAAAGCTTCTGCACAGCAATGGAAGCAAGAGATAAAAGCCCACAGAACAGGAGAGAATCTTTGGTGAATACTTTTCAAGCAAAGGATTAAAATCCAAAATATGTAAAGACCTAAAAAACTGAATACCAAAAAGCAAATAACCCAATCAATAAATGGGCAAATGAACTGAACAGACACTTCTCAAAAGAAGCACAGCCAGGTGTGCTGGCTCATGCCTGTAACTGGGGCAGTAAAGAGGCTGAGGCAGGATTATGGCAAATTCAAGGCCAGCCTGAACTACATACTGAGACTCTGCCTCCAAAAAAATAAAAGTACAAACAGCCAATAGTGTATGAAAAAATGTTTAACATCTTTAGCCATCAAAGAAATGTAAATCAAAACTACAATGAGATCCATCTCACCTGGTCAAAAGGGTTTATCATCAAGAACACACAAATAAATGTTAGCGAGGATAGAGGGAAAAAGAACCCTTCTACACCGCTAGTGGAAATGTAAATTCATACAACCACTATGGAAATCAGTATGAAGACTTCCAAAAACTAAAACTGGAAATAGCAATACGATCCAGCTACACCAATCCCAAAGAAACTAAAAGTCAGCATACTTCCAGGTGTGGTGGTTCATGCACTTGGGAAGCTGAAGCAGGAGGATTCCTGGGAGTTCAAGGCCAGCCTGAACTATGGTGAATTAAAGCCTATCCTGAACCACACGACAAGACTCTGTCTCAAAAAAAAAAAATTATAGAAGTATCTGCATACCCATATGTATGTTTACTGTGGCACAATAAACATATATACATACATACATACATACACAAATTCACAACAGCTAAACTACGGAATCAGCCTAAGTATCTGTCAACAGATTGAACAGATAAAGAAAATATGGTCTATATACACAATGCAAGTTTTTGTCACAAAGAACAAAATCACATCATGTACAGAAAAAGTGGAGATCATGATACTAAACAAAATAAGTCA
>RJWT010005017.1:0-21845 GCA_004365215.1 Cuniculus paca
CTGACCAATTTATTACTATGGCTTAATTGCTTATTGAACCATTTATTTTATGGTGACTGATTTAACATTTTTGTCCAATATTTCTAAGACCTACCATTTCAATGTTGGTGTCTACTGATTTCATGTTTCTCTTTTCCATTCAGATTGTTTTGTCAATATAATAAGTGCTTTTCAATTGAAATCTGGACTTTTTATTATGTTATTAGACTGGATCTTATTTAATACTTTTGATTTAGTTGGCTCTCTCTGATACTGCTCTAGCAAAAACTAAAGAAGCAGCACTTCACCATGTTACTGCCAGAAAAATTCAGGTTACCAACTCTGTCTCCACTGATGCTTGAGAAGGAGGTCTTAGTACTTGGTGGGAGTTAGATGCTGCAAGTTTAGGGTGTTTTGAGGATGACATTTTCCTCATTACTGCTTGGCAATAGGTGAAAACTTTAAATTTCCATTAGCCTTTCTCTGATACCATTGCAGCCAGGAAAGAAAACAGAACTTCAATACTAATGAGGAGCAGGGGGAATCAGGATGCCCTGGTAATGTCCACTGACGTGGAGTTGGTCATGGTGGTGGTGGAAAAGTAATGAAGGTTAAGAAACTCCTGGTTTACTACTTGTGTTTTCTTAGCCTCACCAGAACTGTGGAGTTCAGGCATCTCAGATAGCCTTTGCTGACTGGTGCAGGTAGGGCTAAAATTCTTTTCCATGGTGTTTGGCTAGATGGAACCATTATTTTCTGAGTACTGTGTAGTCGTTACTATCTTAGCAAAACAGCCCAATCCTTTTAGTGAATCCCTATATAATTCCCTATTGTGCTTTGTCTTATGTCCCACATGCAACAGGTGAATAGAGGGACACAGGCCTACATCAGGGCCAAAATTCAACAGAAAACACTGTTAGGAGTGGCTTTGTGGGTAGTGTCATTGGCCAGAGTTTTTCGTTCATACCAAACATGAGAAAACAGGCAAAAAATGTGGTGTTTTGCAGATTGTTCATAAATGTGTCTGAATCTTAAGAACAAACAGAGAATGTGGTGTTTGCTCTCACTGTAGACAGATGTGTTTCCTTCCTGAAGAAGGTGGGCTGGAATTTAGCAGCCACTAGGAGTTCCTTAGAGAAGTTATCTAGCTTGAAGAACATAATAGGAGATCAAATAACTATCTTTAAATTGCCTTAATCATCCTGTCAATACAAAAACTGATTTATTGATATCAGATCAATAGAATTGCTACAATAGGAACTTTCTTTTCAGTTTATGATGCAAATTACTATTGGAATTTTTGAAAACAATTTTTTTATTACAAGAAGTCAGCATTTATAATCAGGTAATTCCTTTGCTGTTGACATGCAGCCATCATATCCCCTCTAACTAATAAAACTAAAAAAGTGATGTAAAAAGATTTAGTTCTCAACAGTTGTTTTTAAAAGTTACTTAAATGTCTGCAACACAGAATCAGCATAATTTAATACTAACTATCCTCCTAATGTATTCAGGAGCATCTAACTCCAAGTCTATCCACCTACATAAAATGAGTTAGAATATTTTCCCAGGTATCTCAGTTTATGCCTCAATTTTCAATTTCCTTGGTAGGTAGCAACAATTAAGCACTTCCTACACACAAAATATTGTTCATAAAATACCAGTTTATGTGTGCATGCACATCATTGGATTTTTTAAATCATTCTGGTAACCAACTTTTACCAGACTCTTGAATTTTCAGTGTTGTCTTATTTGTATGCACAAGATTTTAATTTATGGACATATTGAGGGGTGGTCTAGAGAGGTCACTGGAAGAAGAACTAATTACTTATATTCCCCAAGAGCATGACACATGTCTTACCACCACTCAGGGTCACTCTGGATTTGATCAAGAGGGGCAAGCAAGGGTATAGGAATAGACTAGGCCAGAGCCTTTATTAGACTTCTGCAGCAAATGAAAGACAGAGCAATTTGAACAGTTTATGATTGGTTAGCTTTAATAATTCCACTGGGTCTGGGCTTATGGGTAGTATCTGGTGGCCTGGTATCTGATTCTAGAATGACTTATGATGGGAAATACTGAGGTGGTATGCATTGTATTCAGGGTTTGCAAAGGAATAGATTTGATATAGAACATATAAATTTATAGGATTATCTTACAATATTTACTCAAAAAGTCAAATGCAAAAGAGACCAAGAGATCTGTCCACCACTAGAGACACAAAGAATTTAGCCTAGGGCTTGGGCCCCTGGTAATGTCTCATGCAAGTCCATCACAGGAAAGGCACAAGAACCAGTAGTGAAAGGTAGAAAGTCTGGACCAGAAAGGTGAAGGTTCTGGGCAAAAAGGCTGAGGGATCTGCACTGGAGGCCAGACAAAGGCAAAGACCAGAGCTTCCCCAAGAAAGCAGCAGCCATTTCTGGTGACAGTGAGGACCTGAGATTCTCTGACAATAGGAACAGCTGAGTTCATATCAGGAAAACCAGCCACAAAGCTTCTCTTGGCAAATCTGTAGCATACAATCTTCCCCTCCTATCCTCCTTTTATGTTATTGGCAACAGTCCCCTGGTGAGTCTTCCATGCCCAGAACCACACTGACTCAGTTTGGCTGGGCATTCTCACTAAAACTGATGATTAATTAATCTACCACAGTGTGTGAGTTAGATAAAGGAAGTGGTTGTGTGTATAATCCCAGGATTATTCAATTTGAATATGAAAAGTGTTTATTAGTTTTAGACATTAAGTAGCTTCTATCATTTAAATGTACAGAATATTCTCCAAAGGCCTGTATGTTAAAAAAGGCTTGGTCTCAAGGATGGCAATATTGGTAGGTGGTGAAGCCATCAGGAAGTGGGGCCTTTTGGGAGATCCTTATCTCATTGGGGTATATCCTTGAATGGCATTATGAAACATCACTCATCTCCCTCTCTGGCTCATTATGTGAATGGTTTCCTACTATACTCATTCTCCATCATTGCATTCAGTGTCCTCACCAAAGGCCCAAAGCAATGGGACAACTCAATCTTGGACTAGAATCTTTAGAACCATGAGCTACATAAACTGTTATCTTTACAAGTTAATTGACTTGGCTAGGTCAGAGCACTTGCCTAGCATGGAGAGAGCCAGCACCTGAAAAAAAGTTAATTTCCTCAAGCACTTCATTATAGTAACTTGAGACTGAATAATACACTATCCCTTATACAGAAAGGTTCTTACCAGGTCTATAAGACTACCCAAGATGTCAGAACTTAATGCACAAAAAATAGAAAATATGGTTGATACAAATGAAGATACTGGGACTTACTTTAAAGAACTGGCCTAATATCACACAACTGGAAGTGGTAAATTCTAGATATGAATCAGCTCCAGCTGCATGACTTTTGCTTCAGGACTATTCACTGGCTTTTAGTCTTAGGCCACCCAATGGTCTCAGTCAAACAGATGAAGAATATGAAAAGAGGAGTAAAGGGCAAAAGTAAAGCAAATACTCTTGAAACTAAGAAGGCAGAAGGTAACCTAATAGAGTGAGCTATAACTTTAGTTTGTGAAGGATAGTAGCACACAGCACTACAGAGGGCTAAGGTAAAACAACTATTTTGAAGAAAACAAGAGACACTATTGTTGCCACTGTGGATTTGCTGTTGTCTTGTTTTGAAGTCCTCTATTGCTGGCATTGTTCTGTTCTGATCTGCTTTGTTCTGTTTTATTTTGTTTTAGTCTCTTTAAAATAAAAAAAAAACAACAACAAAGGGCTAAGGTATATACCCATCTCTGCATGATAGAGACAGAAATTTAAATTACCTAGGAACATTAACTGTACTAAAGTTATGAATTGCCAGTTGAGGATGGATTGGTCAGCTTTTCCACTGATGGAAAAAAAATCTGACATATATGATTTAAAGGAGAAAGATACTTTTGGCTCACAGTTTCAGAGGTTTCAGTTCACAGTTTGTTGGTTGCAAGGCAGAAACATCATGGTAGAAGAGCATGGTGGAGGTAAGCTGCTCATTTCTGGCATCCAGAAAGCAGAAGAAGGGGCCAGGAACCAGATATAATACCAAACTTCATACCTTAATGATGCAGATACACCCAAAAATGTGCTTCACAGATCCCCTAGGTGACTTCCAAGCCTAGCAAGTTGATGATTAAATTTAATTGTCACATTTCACCCCTTGTCGACTTCATGTCCAAGCACATCTCCTTAAATATACATAACACAAAGTTAATAATTCTGCCTCCCATGATACAACTATACTGCCTACAACCCAAAATGTTAATTCTTTCCACAGGGTTCCAACTCTTCCAGCATTGTGTAAAGGTCCAAGTCAATATTTCCTCTGAGACTCAAGGTAAATGTTTAACTATGAACCCCTGTAAAATCCAACAAGCAAGTTACTTAACTCCCAAAATACAATGGCACAAGGTAGACATTATCATTCCAAAAGGGAGGCATATCACCAGGCATGGTGGCGCATGCCTGTAATCCTAGCTCGCAGGAGGCTAGGGCAGGAGGATTGCCGTGAATTCAAGTCCATCCTTGGGTACATAGTGAGTTCAAGATCAGTCTGAGCTACATAGTGAGACCCTGTCTCAAAAACAAAAACAAACAAACAAAATAGGAGGTATAGGGAAACTGAAAATACTAGAATCAAAGATCGAAACTCAGCAGGGAAACATTAAATCCTGTTGCTCCAGGTCTGGCATTTGGAAGACATGGTAGTAAGATGTTAGTCCCAGAGGGCTGGAGTGCCCCCACCTTAAGGTCTTGCTGGTTGGAACCCTCATGGCCTCTCTCTTGGGCTGATACCATTTGCGGCCTATAACTTTCACTGGCAGACTTTCCATGGTACTGAAAGCTCTTACTTCCTGAGGTATCCATTGCAGAACCTTTGACTTTCAAAGGGCACACTGTTTGACCTCGTAGGACTTCCTTTGAAGCATTCAAGGTGCCACATCTTTCTCATTCTTCATGCCAGTAAAACCAGCATCATGTGGATAATACCAAGGTCTACTTCCAGTTTGAGCAGTAGCTAGGCCTCCTTGGACCATGGTTGTAGTGACCTCTGAGTTACTGGATAGTTGTGTGTGATAAAATGAATCTCAGGAAACCAGTTCCCCAAGAGGTGCTTCTCCAGCAGGGGCCCAGGTTTACAAATGTAAGATGTACAGTTCTCAAATGAAAAGTTTACGGTTTTGGATCCTTCAGCCTGCAATGGGTGGCATTTTGTGATTCCAAAGATGCCTTTAAACATCTTTCTTCTTTTTCCTATTCAGAGTCTTATGGTTAATACATTGTGTCAACTTGAGAAGTTTAAAGAAGTTTAACTGAGAGACTCAGCAGGGAGCCAGGGTTCTTACTTTGTAAATATCCTCATCCTGTGCAAAGGAGGGCAAGGATGTTTTGTGAGTGCTACACCCACCCTGGGAAGGGGGGGTGGTGGCCTGGGTATAATATGAGGGTAGAGAAGAGGCTTGTTTTTGCTCTTTTGCTCTGGCTGCTGCCTTGAAGTGTTGCCCCAGTGCCATGCCACTCTGCTTTGGAGCCAGCTGATTATGGACTGAAATCTCCAGAAACTGTGAGCTAAATAAACCTTTTCTTCCCAATTTTGGGTGTCAGGTGTTTGTCTCAGCAATGAGAAAAAGTAACCAAGACACAGAGTATTTGGTTTCTTTTTAATGGTGCTAATCTCTTCAGGAACTATTCTTCATTTTGGCCCCAACTTGTATGAGTGTCTTCCCTCACCTCAAATCCTGGATATTTAATTCAAGGTGTTCACACTGAGCAACATGTCCAACCCACTTTAATTTTTTTAAATTTTGTTGCAGGTACTTGCTAAGTTTTGAAGCCGCCCAGGTTGGGCATGAACACATGATCTTTCTACCTCAGCCTCCCAGAACACTAAGACTATAGATATATGCCACAGCACCTGCAGCACATGTTTCTTTTAGAGCTTTTTAAATTTTTTTTCAAGTTAATTTGTTATTTTTTTCCTTCTCAATTCTCACTGTACATCTGACTACAAGCAGTAAGTAGTAACCCATGAAATGCTTTAAACCATGGACTAACTTGAAATTTCCTTCATTAGATCGATTAGTCCACTGCCTTTAAATTCAAGCTTACACAAAGTCTCAGGACATAGGAAAATATAGACAAGTTCTTTTTCAGGATTAACATGCATGACATCAAGTCAAATTCCTAATTTATTCCTCCTTTCTGACTAAAACTAAATGGGCATTGCTTTTATTGCTCACATTTTTATCAGCATTCTGATATTCTAAACTCTGACCAGAATCTTGCATAAACTCTGCTTATGGCATATTAGGACTTCTCTAGCTTGCATCTCCTAACCTTTCCAAAGGTCTACTATAGTTGCAGCAAAGACTCTACTTCTTCGGCATCAATTTTCAGTTTCAACAAGCTTCCTCACGACTAGGACAAAATATCTGACACTTTTAGCTTAAAAGAGGAGAGGGTTAATTTGATTCTAGATTTCAAAGATTTAGTCCAGGGCCAGCAGGATCCCAAGCAAGAATGCCATGGACTGAAAGTTGTGAGGCAAAGCTGCTTATCCCATGGGACCCAGGCAGGAGAACATTGCCAGAGAAGGAGGTACCTGGGACTACATGTAGCACTCAATGTCACATCTCCATGACCAACATAAATACACCCAGAAGAGTACTTCACTAATCCCCTATGAATGTCCCAAGCCAATCAAGTCAATAACTAATCTCAACTATCACAGTTTACAACTCAAATATACCCTACCCAAAACTTTCCCTATTTTAATGAGAAAACAAAAAGGGGAGCTGAGACCAAAATACAAATAAGTATCTCAATCAATAGCCTTATCATCATTCTCATAGACTGAAGGTTGTATATTTCCTTTCAAAAAGGTGCTATTCTTGGTGAGACTTCAACCTAAAATTGCCATCTGCCATCATCCTGCTGCCTCCAATAAAAGGCTTTGTAACTGCTAGAGACCAGCTGGTCATTTCTCTCATTATTCAATACAAATATGTTATAGAAAGAGAGCATAACATTAACTAACATTTCCACATATAATGCCACATTAGAAAAAAATCTTAAATACCAACAGAATGGAATTTTTGGCCATGGGACTAAAAGCAGCTTGTTGGAACTCATTTTGTTTGTTATAACTAAGCCACTCTGGAATGATTTCTTCTTTTCCAATGTGTAATGGTTCATTTCATGCATGGAACAACTGTAGTGAAAACAGTTCTTTACTAAGTCTTTGCCTTTTGGCTTTAAATTGCAATTAAAATAACATTACTCTGATCGCAGTTGTCTCCCATCTCTACCTCTGGTGGTTAGGTTCTGGTATCTATCTAAAATTCTTTGCCTCATACAAAAATATGTGTGGAGCCGAGAAAATAAAATTTAATGAAAGAATGTATGAGAGAGAAACAGATAGTATTCTAAAAACTCAGAAATTGCGAAAAGCTTCTAAAGAGAAGTAACAGCCATTGTGAAATGCATCAATATAGGAATTAAAGACTTGGGAGGCAGCCAAAGTATACAGTTTCAGGCAACAGACTAAAGGGTGTTAATAAATTTACATCCCATTAGGGAGGACAGTCAAGGTTATATGTTACAGCCATACAGGAAGTGTTTGAAAATAATTACACAACTTTTACACTGATGAAAATGGAGGCAGTGAGCAGTTATGCTTTGCAGATTCTGGGACCACACAGAAATATTCAAGAAGAGACAGCAACTGACTTTTCACTGTGCTAAACCATACCACCTGAGACTTCGTTTCTTCCCCTTCACAAAAGCCAAGTCACTGAAGCCATGTTTTTCAATCTGTCCAGAAATACATGTCTGAAACAACGGAACCCAGAAAAGCACCAATCCTCTGACATCATTATGATGAATCCTCGTTCCTGGTTCTATTCTTTTCCAGCCTTTCCTACCCCCACTGCCACTGCACTTCCACACATCATCATTTCCCCGTTATATCCCTGTGGCAGCTTTCAGTCTCCTCTCTTTACCTTCAGTTTAATCCTACTTCTCCAAGTGTCTCCATCTAAAATTCAAATCTAAGCATGTCAATATCTTTTATGCCTCCTGGTTGACTACAGAATGAAGTCCAGATTTCTTAAAACAGGTATGGCAAACTTTTTAGAGGTTTAAATGATAACAAATAACTTGCTGTGGCATGTGTGCCATAGGTTCACCACCACTGCCTTAGAATGTGTTCTATATTCTCAGTTTTAATCTTATTAAAGGCCTCCTGCAGTCATTATAACATGTTGAGAAATTCACCAGTGTGTGTTACCACTGGATGCCACATATTGCTTCTCTATGAGAGTCTTTGAAAAATCCGCTATTTTTATAGAATCCAGGGTCCATTTATGTTTCCACAGCGAACACTCTGATCAACAGAGATAAGTCCTTTCATAATCCTTCACTTATTTTTCTTCGCAGCTTCATTTCTTGTCACACACAACTCCCTCTGAGTTTAGTCCTTCTGATAGTCCACTGCCTATCTTATACTTTCTCTTCCCCTGGTATTTGCACATACTATTTCCTCTTCTCAGAATTTCCCTTTCTCTCATTTGAGTTTAAATATCAGCTCCTTCCAGAACGTTTGCTGTCACTCAAAGAATGGGTTCTCTTCTCTTACAGAGTTGCATCTTGCTATGCTTGGACACATAGATTACCTGCACACCTTGTGTGACTTGTCTTTTATCTGAAAGTTCCATGATGAATGTACTCTTTTCATCATTGCTTCTCCAACATCTAGTTCCTCAAGATGCAATATAGGATAAACAGTAATTATTTCTTGGTAAGTGGGTTGTCAACTTAATTTAGTTGCAGGTGACCTACAAATGCATATTCATTTTGGCGGGGAAGAGTAGTAATGTAATTTGGACAACAAACTTTTTTACATTTCAGCTATTCATGTATTGCTTTCTTAACCTTTGTCTGTTTTAAATATACCTATGCTATTTTAACCGTATTTGTTTTGTATGTACGCATTAATTTAACTAAACTGTTTAAGATACAACTTTATGTCATTGTTGAAAGCGAAGAAGCATTATGTAAAAGCTTACACAAAGAGGTGCAGATTATTGCAAGTTAAAAGCAGTATACAAATACCAACATCGTATGCATGAATATTAATATCAAATAATGTGCATATACTTTGTACACATTTTGTGTGCAATTATTGGTATGCATATCATGTTTTGGGACTAGTTTTTCATCAGAACCATCTATAGTCATGTTTTGAAGTTATCTTTGTTCTACATTCTTCAAGATGTTTAAGATAAATGTAAGAGACAAAAATAAAGTTTTTGTAGACTGTAAGGCTATCTCAGAGGGATAAATAGCTATTAGTATTGTTCTAATTCTATTGGGCAAGAAAAGCAGGTAAAGGACTAAGGCCAGGAAGAAGTCTGGAGGAGGGCCATTTCATTGACTTTTACTTTAAGACCTGCTTTCTAGAGAAGGCAGACCTGTTCCAGGAAGTTATTTTTCATGTAATTTATTCATTATCAAAGTTATTTTTCAAATTCCAGAGCTGAAAATGTTTCATTATAAACAAAAATCATAATTTCACTCTCAGGAAGGATGTTAGTTGGAAACAAAAGGTATTAGTACATTGAACTCTGCCAATAGAAATTTTTATTTAAAAACAGAGTAACTATGCCAATAAAGTAAAAGTTCACAAAAACACTCAACTGCTCACCATACCTTTATAAAGCAAACCCTAAAGTGGTTCTATGACAAAGATTTCTCTCCTATTTTTCTTATTCATGTATTTAGTTTCAAATGCCTTTATTTTAATAAAATGATGAGCAACTGCAAACCTGTTGCCCAGACCCAAACCATTTATCAAAGATAAAAATCCACCCATGTGCTTTCTCTCATCCTGATCCTTCTCTGTCCTCCAGAGGCAATTGCCATCTTGAATTCTGTGCTTAGCATTGTCTTGCTTTCCTTCTGCAGTTTCATGATTTATGTATGTCTAAACAATATATTATTTAGCTGTATTTGTTTTGAAAAATCATAAATAGTGGACCAGACTATATGTAGTCTTCTGGGAATTATTTTTCTTTTCTTTGTCTTTTTTTTTTTTGCAGCACCAAGGATTGAATTCATGACCTCATGCTTGCCAGGCAGGCACTTAGGCCACTGGGCTAAATCCCCAGCCTTCTTTGTCTTTTTTTGCATTCGATGCTGTTTTATATTACTAAGGTTAATCCATATTGTTATGCACATTTGCAGTTAATTATTCTTTAATGGGTGTATACATGCAAATGCACGTGTATGTCTGTGTGTGTGAGTGTGTGTGAGATAAAGTAAATTATCCATTCTTCTGTGGCAAAGCACATTCTGAATTGTTTCCAATTTTTCTGACTGCAACTATGGTACTATAATTGAACAAATAGATGAACAACCTAAAAGCTTACCCAATAACCTTCCTAAACAATGGGGAGACTTGTGGTAGTCAAAACAGCAGGAGGAAGTCTGCAGACCTCAGTGCTATCCTTTGGTGTTGACCCTACCTGTGATCATTAAGTACAAGTTTGCTACAATATGTGGCTCTTATATCAAGGAGGTAAAAATAGTGAATGGAAAGTTACCCTCAAGAAGAAAATAAAATAGATATAACATTTTATTTTTATAGTCTTCACTATAAAATTAATTATTCAAAATAATGAAGTCCATATTCATTTGATTAAGGAAAAAGTGTGTTCCCATAGAAATTCTGGAGAATACCATAGTTCCTAAATGTTGTTGCATATTAGAATCACTTGGGGGAAGGTTTTATAAATTTAGTATCTATGCCACTATGTAGACCAGCTACATTAGACACTCTGGGGATGAGATCCAGACATCCAAATTGTTTTCAAAGATCTCTAAAGATTCCATTGTATAGTAAAACCATTTCTCTAAACCACAGAATGTAATGAAAGTTAATCATTTTTACTTCAACTGAGCATACGTAAACTGACTATTTTGAACCTGGCAGATGAAAAATAATAACAGATGAATGTTTTAAAAATGCATAAAATAAAGATTTAAAATACATAGACACTTTTTGTATTTTTATTTATTTATTTATTTATTTTGAAGAGATTATAACCAAATGAAATAAAACAGAATAGAGTTAATCACAACAAAACAATTAACATAGTCCATGACTTCTAAACAAGGTAAAAGGAAAACAATAATGGATACCATAATGCCTCTTGTTATCTTCAAAATAACTGCCCATACCATCAGGCATAAATAAAATCAAACAAAATAGAACTGAATAAAACCAGGAAAAAGAAACAATGAAAGCAATACAGAACTTCAAGATAATAGTAAAATAATATTTGCTACCATGATGCTTCTTGTTATCTTCAGAGTAGTTGCCTATACCTTCAGACATAATGCAATCAAACAAAACAAAATAGAGTAAAATCAATCAAAACCAAACAATGAAAGCAATACAGGGCTTCAAAACAAGATAATAAGAAATCCACAATGGCTGCAATTATATATTTTGTTATCTTTGAAATAGCTGTTCATGCCATCAAATATAACAAAATCAAACAAAACAAAATGGAATAAAACCAAACTAAACAGAACAATGAAAACAATACAAGTTTTAAATCATGATAATAGATTAACAGTGTCCACTGCCTTCCCTTTTTAGACAACTCCTCCACTTTCACTTTGACCATATATATTGTGCATTTTGGATCCCACTAACTCCTCTAGTTTGTTTTACTAGGGAGACGGCACAAAATTCACCCATGTGATTCTGAACCATTTCATTCATGAGCATGATCTCAAGTTGTATCCATTTACCTACAAGAGCCTTGAGGTTATCTTCCTTTATAACTGAATAGGTTTCCATTGTATAAAAATACTATGTCTTTCTTATTTGTTCTGCAGCTGATGGGCAAGCTACAACTACTTTTCTTTTTTTTTTCTTGGCTCCCCATCACATAGAGCCTTGTTCTCTCTCCTTTGACTTTTGGTCTATAAATTTTCTCTTTAGTTAAATGCATTTCTTGTATAAAACATATTGATGGATCCTATCTCCTGATCCACTCTGCCTGTGTTTCTTTCTATTGGTGCATTGAGGCCATCTACATTAATGGTTATGGCCACCTTGCACTGCCTTGTCTCTGCCAAGCTATTTTTCTGCCATTGGCTCCCTGTTTTTCCCCTCCATTCAATTGTCTGCCCTGCTTGATGGTCCTTCTCTGCTGCTGTTCCTGGAAACGTGGTCCTTTTGATCTCTCTCTAGAATGTCCTTTAGTTTTCTTTGTAGGGTTGGTTTGGTGGTCATGAATTCCTTCAGCTGTTGTTTGTCATGGGAGTATCCGGTGTCTCCATTAATCTTGAAAGAAAGTTTTGCATGATACATCAGTCTGGGTTGGAAGTTGTTTTCTTTCAAGACTTGCAATCTTCAGCCTCTTATTGACTTGATGGTTTGTGTTGAGAAGTCTGTCATGATTCTCATGGGTTTTCCATTATAGATGATCTATTTCTTTTCTCTAACAGCTTTTAATATTCTCTTCTTAAAATTAAAAATTCCACTGAAAGCTGGTAAAACCATTTGAAAGACACGAAGATAGACTTTCAATATCTGAAGACAGATTTGCAGCTTGTGATCGTAAAAGGAAAGATCTCTTAAAAATAATGTGGTGGCTCACGCCTGTAATCCCAGCACTCGGGAGGCTGAGACAGGCGGATCGTTGTGAGTTCGAGACCAGCCTGGGCTACAAAGTGAGCTCAAGGCCAGCCTGAACGGCATAGTGAGACCCTGTCTCAAAAACACTAGGGCTGGGGATCTAGCTCAGCAGTCTAAGTGCCTTCCCGGCAAGCGCCAAGGTTGTGAGTTCAATCCTTGGTGCTGGGAAAAAAAATAAATAAATGACGTGGAACCAGGAAGTAACAATTCAATGACTGTAAGACAATGCAAAGAAACATAACTTAAGAATAAAAGATGTGAGTGAAAAGCAGGGGTCAACACAAATGACATCAGGAGTCTATTTACAGAAATAATACTGGAGAACTTCCCAAGCATGGGAAAAAGAAATAACATTCAAATAAGCGAGCATGTAGAACTCCAGCTAGCCATAACTAAAAGAAATCAGGCATAGAATAATCAAGATTCCACAACCACTTTTTAAGACTACTAAGCAAAATAATTTTATGTGAAACAGAATAAACCCCAACTCACCTTACTGCTTAACAGGGAGAAATGACTACTTCTACTTGAAATTTGTGTTTTTTCCTCTATCTTTATCTCTGTCCCTATCTCTGTCTCTCTTCAAAAAGCATTTTGAAGTTATACCCTTCACCTTATCCATTTTAACTTCAGTTGAATAACTCAGTAAAGTACTGAAAAATGAAAGCCATCTAGAAATATGATTTTACCTAAATTCTACTTTCCTATGTTCTTAATCACTTTGTTATTCCACCATGTCCTTTACACAAATGTCACTTGGCCTTTGCATTTCTATCAACATTTTGTATAAGTTTAGCTTTCATTCAGTTTACTTGAGTTCATGCTTATAACCTTTCAGATATTTTGGTGATATTGTTACTATCACCTTTGTTTATATGATTCTAAAGTTATATGTTATTATACGGTTAAATCTTACAGTATTTACTTTAAAAATTTGTTACCTTGTACATTTTTCTAGAGTTTACAAAGTGTTGTAGACAGTGGTTTGCAGGAGCCCTGTAAATTATAGGGCTCATAATTTACAGGATTATTTTATAATATTCACTCAAATACAGAAGAGTATAAGATATCTGTTCACACACTAGAGACCCAAAGAATCCAGCCAAGGGTCTGGATCCCACAACAATGTCCTACCAGTCTAGCCAAGCCAAAGGCCTAGAGCCCACAGCGGTGTATCATAAAAGTCTAAATCAAGGATCTGCACAGGAAAGGCCCAAGGACTAGTGGTGGAAGCTAGAAAATCTGTGCTGGTGGGGTGAAGGCTCTGTGCTAGAAGGCTGAGGGATCTGCCCTGGAGCCAGGAAGTGATGCTCAAGACAAAGGTGAACACCAGATTTTCCCCAAGAGAACAGCAGCCATCCTCAGTGACAGTGAGGAACTGAGCTCCTCTGACAATGGGAAGGGCTGAGTTCATACCAGGTAAACCAGTGGCAACAGAGCTTCTCCTGGGAAATCAGCAGCATGTAATCTTCCCCTCCTGTCCTCCTTTTATGCCATTGGCACAATCCCCTCATAGGTTTTCCACACCCAGAAGCATGGTGACTCAATTCATTTGGGCTTTCTCACTTAAATTGACCCTTAGTTAATCTACCACAGTACCTCAAGGTATAGTATCTCATTTAAAGCCCTCAACAACTTTAATTTATTTTGAATAAATTGCCTCCATTTTAATACAGAGAAATTAAGTTTCTTGCTATCAGTCTCACAGGTAAGCTTACCTAGGGCATATTGAAAACCACACAAGAAGTCTAATTCCAAATGCAGTACATTTGCTAACCAGACTGGAGGTAGTTGGCTGTGACAGAATAACCTTTGAATGTCCTTTGCCTCTGCCTGTCCCTGACTGCTGTATCCACAGAGATGTCATTAGCAGCCTGGCAAGCAAAGGCTTTGTGTGGATCGTCCTGATTTCCCTCCCTGGGCTTCGCTTGCATTGACTGTTCTCTGGGTCTGGCTGTCAGGGCACACATTCTAGATAGAGTAAGTTAAGAGACTTACTTCATAGGCAGGTTGCTGCACAATTGATTAGGAACTTCTTCCAGCTGCCTCCTGACCTGGTCTTTATACAAGGTTTGTCACTACAATCAGAAAGATTGAATCACCTACCTTGTCTACTGGGATATATGCTCTTTGGTCTAAAATAAATTAACACAGCCCTGAAAGGAACCTTTTATCCATTTGGTATCCCTCATCACCATCCTTTGAAGTGCTTTTGAAAGGAGCAGTTGAATCAGAACCTTTCATGAAATTGTCAGTCTGATTCCTTGGAGCCCAGACATAAACAGCATATGCTCATGAGCCAGCACACATTATTTTGCTCTGCCCAAGGGTCTTTCCCTTTAGCACAGAAAGTTGTATATGGTTTTCTTCTTTGTAGAAGGGCACATTCTATTTTATTTTGGTGTTGGCCTCTGTGGCATCAGTGATAATTTCAAAATAGATTCTGATTCCACTGAATGAAGAAATGCTCAACAACATCAGATACGGGAAGGATGATGTGCTTCCTGCTCAGTCCGTGGAAATGATTTCTATCAGATAGTATTTGATGATTTGAAATGAATCTCTTGGTCATCTCTCGGTGGGTATTTAAGAAACAAATGCAGCTGAGTTTTAAGGGTCACCTTGGGATTAGTGGACTACCCTGTACAAAACCAAGAAAACATTTTGCATTGATTAACTCCTCTGGGGGATAAGAAGATAACTTCGAATGCAACAGGCTTTTGTGATAAAGACACAATTATGATTGTGAAGAAAGCTTAGAAGTAAAGTGAAGATAGTAAGCTGGAAAATTCTATTAAATGAATTCTGCTAAATGCCTCCCCGAAATGAATATGCTTTCATTTAATAATAAAATCTATGCTTAGCATGTTCACCTTCGTTTTCTCCATTTTTTACCATTTTTGTCACAATTTTTTTTTACTTTTTTTCTTATCTGAGCCTCCATTAACTTCTGTATCTTCAAAGCCAAGTGAATACTCAATACTTGGTTGCTGAGGTGTAATTTGAAGACTTCTGAGGCCATCACATCTCCACCAAGCTACAGTTCCTTTCTCGCTACTTTCAGTACAGCATACTTATTCTGTCGCATACTTTTCACTTTTCTGTGTCTGCTATTTTGGCTTTTCCTTTCCAGCGCTTAAAATTACTCATTTCTCTCATCTTGAGTAAGAGGAAGCGCTTTTGTTAACCGACTGCCCTGTATGGTCATCATTCTAATGTTCTCCTTTTTCAGTCAAACTTCATGGAATACCTGCATGTCCTCTCTCTCTTCTAGTTTTCACTTCTGCATTTTCTGACTTATGTATTCTGCCTCTTACAGTGCCCCACCAAACACAAATGGCCACCTCCTAATGCTTGTTCAATGCATCCATTTAGTAGCATTTAATCCTCACCCTTTGTTGGAACATTACTTTCCACTGACTTCATGACCCAGTCTTTTCCTGCTTCTTTTATCACAGGCCTCTGGAAGCTCCTTGCCATTTTTTTCTGGACACTTTTCTCCTTTGTAGCTCCTGACAGACACTCTACACATGTTTCCTAGTAATATCTCTCAATGTCCTGGCCTCCCTGAGCTCCTCCCCCACCCCCAGACCTACTTCAGAATTGAAGAGCAGTACTACTGGATGTCTATACCTAGAAACCTTTCAGTTCCTCATTCTCAAAATGCTAAAAAATTATATCATCTCTTCCAGAATTCTATTTTTCTTCTTCATTTCCCCATTTCACTAACTGGCAATCTTCCTTTGTCACATGTAAACCAGGAACAACCCTACCTCTCTCATCCTTACTACTAATGAATCACAGGACTTTACACTTAAGTCTTTAAAGTATTTCTTCTTTCACTCCCCACCAGTTTGCTCATAGTGCAGGGCTCCATTGCCTTTCACCTTTGCGGCTAAGATTCTCCCACATGTCCTATTCATCTCCGCTCTGCAGGTCTTCTAAACTCAGCTCTGTGATCTCTTCATAATGCAGACTTGATCACGACCCTCTCTAAAGTTCTCCATTTGTCTTTCATTGATTTAGAATGCCAAAGCATAAAATTTTGCATATTGCCACTATACCTCTTATATTTTGTGTTCCCCACATACCCATGTTCATGTTTTGGTATAGCTGCTACTCCCTCCAGAAAGTCTTTCCATGTAACAAAGGTCTCAATTGGAGTCCTCCTTGTGTTTTCCATAGCATGCTAGTAATATGTTTTTCAGTGCATTATAGTTAGTTTTTATTTATAAATTCTCTGAAGTATAAGTTCCTTGAGGGTAGAGATTGCTTTTACCCAGCCATAAGGATATTTGCTAGCATATACCAATATTTAATATTTTAAAAGATTAGTCCATTGAAATTACTTGACAGGGGATCTACTACTAAATGAACGATCAGGATATAATAATGTATATGAAATGATCAAAGTAGGCCTTTAATAAACATTTCCTTTCCCCTTTTTCATTTGGTTCCTAGGTAATTTTTACTTAGAACTGTGGAGTGGGGTAACTTAGTCTTACAGTGATTTCAATTTTTATACTAAAGCCTATTGCCATTGAGTGCTGATAGAAGAATAGAACTTTATGGTAGCAATTGTCTTATCTATAGTTCAATGTTCCATGAAAGTACTGAAATCGTATTTCTGGAATAAATAGAAGTGAAGTCTATTGAGAATAAATAGTCATTGAGTAGCTGTTCCACAGAGTGACAATTGGATTGGTTCTTTAAATTCCCATTTGCAAATTCAGTCAATTATCACATGACTTCACACACACAAAAAAAATTAATAAGGATTATTACTAGCAATGATAAAAATATTTTGTGGATGGATGAATTTATACTATTTACTAAACACATGAATGAACATGTAGCTTTATTATGATTAGTATTTACTAAGAACCAGAAATCCAAAGTCAGATAATATAGCCATATAAACCACAGTGAAACATACAGGAGAATGCTGCTGTACTCAGTTATAAATTATTCTTTTTTTTGCATAGATTGAGCAGCTATTTCCCTTTAGATATGAAGGAACTGAGATAAAGTCTGTCTGTATTTATCAATCACCTGGTATGTATGTATGTATGTATGTATGTATGTATGTATTTCCTTATGTCTTTTTGAGACAGGGTCTTGCTATGCAGTTCAGGTTGCCCTTGAGTTCACTTTGTAGCCCAGGCTGATCTCAAACTTGCAACGACCCTCCTGCCTTAGCCTCATGAGTGCTGGGATTACAGGTGTGTGCCACCACACCTGCTATCAATCACCTGTTGAAAATGTCCTATGTGTTGGTTACCAACAAGATTATGGTGAGCTATCATGTTTGCTTTCAAGGTTATTAGCTTCCTTATCTTCCAATTCCATTTGTTCAGTTTATTATTGAATCTGGAGGGAGACTGAGAAAGAGAGAGAGACAGACAGAGACAGAGACAGAGACAGAGACAGAGACAGAGACAGAGACAATTATGCACAGCTCTTGAAAACAACATCCTAATATCATTCACTCATTTTCCCTTTCCAGTTCTCATTTAATATGTCCAACCACATTTTCTCTATTTTCTGTCCTTAAATGCTACAGGCTCTATACAGCCTTATAAATCACCTTGAATTTCAGAGGTTGGAAAGCCAAATTCTACATTTCTCAGACTTTTCTGCATCTTATTCTGGATATTGGCTAGGTAACCTCAAAAGGGATTTGGATACTGATAATGAGGTGAGTGCTGTCATCCTGCCGTTTATGAGGACGAGCTTTGACAGCATGGTCTTGCTAAGCAGTGCTACTCTAGTATATTGATTTTGTATTGTTAAAATCAATCTGAGATACATATTAGAATTTAAAAGTCTGTCAAAAAGTAGAACGTTAATATTAGTTGAATTTCTTGTTTGATTAGTTTAATAATAAAGTATATGCAACAAAACCTTTGAACTCTAAGGCTTTGTGATATTTTCCATCACTCATTAGATTAGTGTGTACAACTTTAACTGGGAAAAAATTATTGTTTCTTAAATATAATTGCAATTTGAATAGTCAGGGTGCTTATTTGCCAGGGAGTGAATACCTTGAATTGCACTCCATGGACTATTACCAGCATTCTGTGGGGTACAACCAAAATGGAGTGCTATTCTGCTATAAACAGTGAAGGACTCGAGTCATTCGTAGGAAAATGGGTACACTTTGAGATCATAATGTTAAGAAAGTTAATCAGATACATAAGCTTAAATACCACATGATCTCTCTTGTATAAGAAATCCAAAATATAAATAAATTATAGAGCAAACTAAAAGATAATAGGAAACAGGGAAATAGATCTTTTGCAAAAAGAAAAGGGACCAAGAGATGGAGAGAGGGGTCAGGGAGGGTAGGAGAAAGGGATGATAAATAAAAATTTAAAATGTGTTATGAACAGGTACCAACTCCCCATGATGGATGTAATAATTATGTACCCTAAACACCTACAGACAAAATAAAAAGATTATAGCAGACTCCATTGTGAGTGAAGCGATGGATGGACAATGAGAATGATGAAAGTTAACACTGAGCAGTGCAGTCAGCCCCTGCTATGTTCCTCATGGGAATGACGGGAACTAGGCTCATAAGCACACTTCACTCCCATCCCCAGCAAACAATGTCTGCGGCCTCCCTTGAGAAACTTCACTCTCCCTAAGAACTGTACTGTAGATACTTCTACCAGGATTTCCCTAGCAAAAATTTCAGTTTCTCAACAGATCATTCTTGACTCCAGGGGTGTCCAGCCCATGGCCCATGGGCTGCATGAGACTCTCAACAGTTACTAATGTGACTCTATAAGATTGTAAACTTTTAAGAAAATTTTTTGATTTTTAGTGATTTTTTTTCATGACTTGTAGATGCTTTTATTCAGAGTGCAGGCAATGGAATGTTATCCTTCACACAGTCAAGTCAAAATCTTCATGTATCAGACATTATATGAACTTGTACAATTTGGATAGTGAAATGCAGAAATCACCAAAAATAGTATTTCAGCCTACTTACATGTGTGCATGTCTGTGAAGATGGTCATTTTTTATTATTATTATGCAGGCATGTAAATTTTCACATTTAAGTAGTGAACTTGGGTTTATTGTATTATTTTGTAAAATAATATCATAAATTAAAATAGTATTTTAGCAGCTGTGGTGTAGGAAATATAAAACTGCATCAAATACATTTTTGCTCATGACACTGTTATAATTACATATACAACATCACTAATATTAGTGATTATTTTTAATAAATTCACTTATTATTAAAAATGTATTTTTTTTCCAATTCCAGCATGGCTTTGACTTTGTCTCAAAAGGGAACACAGTCCTTCCAAAAAGAAAATAGTGACAAGGAAGAGTGTTCCACCCAAAAAGGACAGAGGAGTACTGGTTTTTCTGGGACAAATAATAAGGCACTATACTTAATTTGTAAGGAAATTGTATCAGTTTCCAAAGATTATAATTTGAAAAGACATTATATGCAAAAACATGCCACCAAATTTGATGTAGACCAGCGATATTTCATGAAGACAAAATAAAAGTCAGTCATCTTAGAAAAGTTTTTTGAAAAAGTTACAACTCAAATGAACTGTCTTATAAAAGCTACTTTTATGAAAGTAAATCTGATTACAAACTATACTGAAACCATCTATCAGTGGTGGCTTTGTTAAGCGCTCTATAAAAAACATGGGAAATATAATCTGGTCTGATAAGAAAAGCAAATTATTTCAAAAATCACTTTGTCTTACTAGATTATTGCCAAACTAATTGAAGAAACAAGAAAACCTATCAAAAGATATTTAAAAAGGAAAGCTGATAATTTCAAATTTTAGGTATTAGATGAAAATGCTGATGTTGCCAATATAATTGAACTTGCCATTTTTATTAAAGTATTGAAAACAAATATAATACCATTGAAGAAATGACTTCTTTGGTGACATTTAATGATACAGCTAAATCTGTTGACTTATATAAAAGTAAAAAATTACAACACAGCCATTTTCTTTGACCTTTGAAAGCATAGCTGTTATAGCTACTTATGGCATCTTGATGATTAGTAAAAGGGAGGAATTTATAAAATTATAGAAATGATATAATTGCCACTGAAAACTCATTTTTGATGAAATATTGCAACATTCATCAAGAAAATTTATGTGGGACGGCTTTAAGAGTGGATAATGCTATGCAAATGGTCCTCACAAATGTGATTTCATAAGGTCCAATGGACTGAATCGTTGCTTATTCCAGGAATTCCTCCAAAGTATGGATGGTAACTATGGGGATGTCATTTACTTTTTTGAAGTTAGGCAGCTCAGTTGGAGAAAAATGTTGAAAATTTTTAAGATTTGTGAAATGAAATCAAGTCATTTATGAAATCAAAAGGAAAATTTGTGCCAGAAATTGAAGATTAAAAGTAGCTCACAGATTTAGCTTTTTTGGTGGATTCGATTGCTCATTTAGATTAGTTAAATATGTGTACTCAATGTGAATATCAACTTATCTGTGTTATGTCTCAAACAAAAACAGTGTTCAAAGTGAAACGTGTGGCAAGGTTATAAAAACACAATAAAAAGTTGAAATAAGAAATCCATTGCAGGAAAAGATGCATTGCCATTAATTTCCCTCAAAATACTCCTACTCATTTTGAATACATTTTATTGTTCTTGACAATGTGTCTTTAGCTCTAATAAGTTTTTAAAATTTAAATATTCATCATATTTGTGTGACTCTTTGTACATTAGCTACATAGTATATATATATAATATATATATATATATATATATATATTTTTTTTTTTTTTTTTTTTACTGGGATTGAACTCATGACCTCACACTTGCCAGGCAGGTGCTGTGCTGCTGAGCTATATCCCTAGCCCTACTAAATAGTATATTTTAAGAGTAATCCAAGATGAATCCTCTACACTCAATGCAGCCTAGGCAATTTGAACTGAGTCTCACGGTCTAGAGTGAAACTTTCTAGTGCTATATTCATGCACTCATACTTCTTAACCAGCTTTTCAAAATGCTGTCCAGATGGAATGGGCAGTCAAAGATCACCTTATATTTGAGAAAATTCTCTGATATAGAAAAGAGACATCAAAACAAATAAAAATGAACTCAGAAAAAAAAACATTTATAATGTATGGAACTGTTATG
>RJWT010005017.1:21945-32081 GCA_004365215.1 Cuniculus paca
TGCATGGTTCGCTTCTGCTGCTTGTAGCTGCCTCTCAGCCATGCCACCCTGCCTTGGGACCAGCTAAGTATGGACTAAAACCCCAAAACTGTGAGAAATAAACCTCTCCTTCCTTCGCTTTGGGTGTCAGGTATTTTGTCTCAACAGTGAAAAAAAAGTAACCAAGACAAAATTTGGTATCAGGAGTGAGGTCATTGCTGTGACCGTACCTGACCATGTGGTTCAAGAGCCTTTGAAAATGGCTTGTGGGGAAAGTTTGAAAAGGTTTGGAGATGTTGCCTGAAAGAGTGGAGCTGGGTCAGCTTAGGCTATTCTGCATGAGAGATTCTGGTCAGAGCTCAGGAGACCAGAAGGCTGATAAAAAGCCTACCAGTAAAGACCAGGCTTGGGAGATTTCTGCTGGAAAGGACTGAATTGATTATTGGACTCCACAACAATGGTGTTATGGCTTGGTAAAAAGTTTGTCTGTATTTTGCTTGTGTTCAGGGACTTTGCCTAAAACTGAGATTAAGGGCAATGACCTGATTAATCTGACAAAAGAAATTTCAAGGCAGTCAAATGTTGAGGCCATGGCATGGCTATTGTTGGGGGCTTTTTGCCAAATTTGTATTGCAAATCAAGAGCAAAGAGCCCAGCATGGTGACTTAAAATGTTGTGAGTTTGGCCAGAAAGGAAGCTCCCATAACGCTGTGGACTGTAAAGATAGAGCTAAAACCTCCATTGCTGAAAAGGAACAGAAAAGTAAAAGAGATGGCCTGGGGGCACCCCAGGAAGCAGTGGGTCTGCACTCTTTGCATCCTCAAAGCTACAAAAGCAAAAGACTTTGCCTGGGGGAGAAAGCTACAGAGCTCCACGTTCCAGAATGGTGGCAGAGGCCACACAAGATTCCAGAGTGGCAGCGACATAGCAAATCTGTTCCTCGCAGTCAGGTTCAGAGTGACCAGCAATCCAGGCACTCAACCCCTACAGCCAAGAAAGAGGAAAGCCTGGCTACTGCTCCAGCTGGCAGAGGACCTTGGCAGCATCCATGAGGCACTGGTTTTGGGCACATGGAGAATGCATGCATTCTGAGGTTAAAAAGGCTTTCACCCCAATTTCAAAGGGCCCGGGAGGCCAGGCATTGTGCCCCTGAGAGGGCAAGGTGTGAAGCTGTACAGTGGAAAACCGAGAAGTTTGAAAAAGCCAGAAGCATGGATCATCTAAGTAAAGCTGCAAAGAATGAACAGAGTGGGCCTAAGAGAGAAGCTGTGGGAACTAAAACCCTGAAAAGTGCCTTGGGGGTGGAGCCACAGAAGCCCTTTGGAGCTCACAATTGGCCACAGATTGCTTCAGATGCTAGACATACAGCTACAGGACTTAACATTTGTACTGCTGGATTTTGGACTTACTTTGGTTCCAATGCTTTGTATTCCCCTGTTTGTAACTTTTGGAATGGTAATGTCTATCTTGTTTCATTGCATGTTGGAAGTGTTTAATTTTGTTTTCATCTGTAAAGATGCTTGCAGCTAAGAGTTTGCCTTAGATCTCAGAAGAGACTTGGGTCTTGGACTTTTCAGCAATGCCAAAACTGTTAGGACTTTGGCAATTCATGGAGATGGACTAAAAGCCTTTTGTTAAGAGATGTACATGAGTCTTTGGGGGACCAGGGGTGGAATATTATGGTTTGTATATAGGTGCCCCCACCAAGCCTCATGTAGTCATGGAAGTGGCTGAATCTAGTCTTTGTGATTGATTCATTGTCTAGTGCTGGGATTGGTGGTGTGAGTTCTGCACCCACCCAGGGGTGGAGCTGACATGCAATGTAAGGGGGGAAAGAAGGCTGCATTTTTTCTCTTTATTTTGCATGGTTTGCTCTTGCTGCTTGTAGCTGCTATGAATGGCTGTCCCTCAGCCATGCCACCCTGCCTTGGAAACAGCTAAGTATGGACTGAAACCTCCAAAACTGTAACAAATAAACCTCTCCTTACTTCACTTTGGGTGTCAGGTATTTTGTCTCAACAACGAAAAAAAATAAGCAAGACGGGAACAAAAAATTTCAAAGATGCTAAATCATACTAACAGAGGTGAAATAAAGTATTAAAATTATTATACAACACAATGCTTAATTATAAAAATTTCAGACCACTAGCTATGAAGATCCCAGGCAAGTTTCTTTTAATGTTCAGTTTTTTTCTTTTCAAAGAAAATAAACAGGTCAGACACAAAACTTAAGAATAAGAATGACAGAATGACATCAGATTGCTCACATCAAGAAGTTGCAAAGGAAGGGAATAGTGGCTTTCATCACGAGCGAGGTTATGTTCAACGTAGAAGTTTGTACCTATCCACATGATCAACTTAGTATGATGATAGAATGGAGATATTTTCAGGCAGAAAAAAAAAGACTCATAAATGGTCTGTTATGTGCTTTTTCTCAGATAACTTCTGAAGGATATGCTCCATAAATGCAAAGCTGCAAAGAAAAGAAAAACAAAAAAGATAAAATATTCAGTGCACAAAAGAAGAGTAAAGCCAGGGAAAATCTTTACATGACAGATGTTTCTCAGACCTGGAAGCAAGTAGCACAGATTGGAAGAAAGGAATGGACATTTCCAGCATGAATTCTTTCAGAAAGAGAATCAGAGAATTGATGAGGTAACTGATAAATTTAGCTGTGTGAAAGTATTGTGCTGAGAAATATTTACAGAGTTATTTGTGGTGTTAAAAACCATAACTGTATGTTCAAACAAAACTAAGCAAATAAAAAAGAATCAATTTTAACTTCAGGAAAAACAAAATGTTCCCATAAGTAAATAAAATCAAAATACTATATTTGGCATAGCATCAAGCAGTAGTCATAATAAGAAAAAGCTTAGAATAAAAATTTTTAAATCGTTGCTAGGGGAAAAGTCAAACATATAAACTTAGAAAAATAATATTTAAGAACTTTTCACCCAAATTCAGTAGCTATCAACCTTTCAAAAATTATCACTCCTTTAGAAAAAAATGACTATGTTCCTATCATTTTACTCCTTAAGTCAACAATAATAATCTTTTCTATTTTGCTGTGGTTCTGGGGATTGAATCTAGGCTATCGTTCATCCTAGGCAAATTCTTTAGCGCAGAACTCTGCCAACACCAAGTGTAGAAATAATTTCCTACTATCCTTGGTGTTCACTTTTCTCCAGTTTTTCTAAGAGTGTTGCTTTCATTTTTTACAGTAATTTTTAAGAATCAGAATCTGAACAATGGTAATTCATTGTAATATGTTAATATCATTATTTTTTCTTCACTCTGCAGATTTCTCTTCTATTTCTTTTTTGTTCTTTTTCTTCTCCTGAAATTTTTTTTATTAGAAAGCAGATTATTTTTTCCTAAAAATTTATCCGAGTTTAAATTTGTTTATTTCACCCCATGGCATCCTTAAACATAACTGATATATACCAAACATGTTTAAATTCATGTGTTCCTGATGACATCAAAAGGTACTTTATTGATTATTTTTGGAGGAAACAAAGACGCCAACTCAATAAATTAATAGCTAGTACAGGGAAACAATTAGCATCTACTATGAATGAATTTTCTATTTAAATTATACTACAGGGAAACAATTTATGAAGGTAAATTTATCATTTAAATGTGTTTGAGGTAATAAATGAAGAAGCAATGGTAGAATTGGTTTGCAAACTTTTATGAATTAATGGATATAGTTATTGACCATAATAAAAAGAAAGCTAACCAGACAGTACATCACCTATGAAATCATCTTGGCTTTAAAAAAAAGTTGAATTTGAATCTGATTCTTAAAAAACTACTTGTAAACTGGGCATAGTGGTGCACGCTTGTAATCCTAGCACTTGGGAGGCTGAAGCAGGAGAATTGCTGTGAATTCGAGGCCAGGCTGAGCCACATAGTGAGTTCGAGGCCAGTCTGAGCCACATAGTGAGTTCAAGACCAGCCTGAACTACATAATGAGACCCTGTCTCAAAAAAATAAACAAACATACCAACAAAAAAACCCCCCAAAACCAAATCCATTTATAAATATGTAAGGTAAAATCAAAGTAAATGACATACTAGCTTAATTTAGTAAAAAATTATGATAAAATCATCTGTAGAGAATAAAAAGAAACCTAGGAAAGAACTAGGAGTCCTCAACTGCTCTGATCAAAAACCATAGATGACATTAAACTTAACAAAATGTGCATATTATTTAGAAATATGAAGATAAATATTAATCACTGAATGAATTTAAAGGGGTGAGTAGATGAAGAAAGAAAAAGAGTATCATAGAATTTTTGTTTGCTTATGGTTTCATGGTGTTATCTGAAGCTTTTGAATTACTTTGAAAGAATAATTTTAAAATTAAATAAGTAGGAAAATAGAAATTTCCAAATTGAGTGTCTTCTTCTGATACAGCCTACAGTCATTGCTCACTAATTATTCTACATAGATTTTACACATGTGGTTATTTTATGGCCACTGTCTTGCATTTTATGTTGTGTCCTCCTTTTGTCCTTCAGGAAGTTCACCTCCAATTGTTCAAGAGAGTTCACAATCATTGGAAAGAAGGGGTCTCCTTTGCCTTTTTAACTCACTCTTTCAACTCAACTATTACGTCTGAGATGATGGGTAAGAGGAGGTTTACCTAGACAAAAGCCATATTGGTCATGAATGTATAAATGATATTTTTTGTCTTTCCCTATTACCTCCTCTTCAATATTCTTTCCTGAAATTAGCAGAGATTCTGGGAAATTAAATTATTATTTTAGATCTAATTCCCTTTTCTGTTGACTTATGAAGTTCAGAATTACAGTAATCATTTGGCATAAAGCCAAAGGACTACCCATTTAATATCATAGTGACTATAAACTTCTTTCAGTGTTCTTGTAAAGATTTTCTTTGCTCCTTTCTGGACTATATAAACATCAGAACACTCCCTTTTATTTCTCTCGAAGAAATGCAATGTAGTGATTCTATCGGAAGCATATGTGTAAAAGTTCTTCTGAAATGTGAAAGGCTGTAAGAAGTAGTTATAATTCACTTCTTTTCAGACATATACAATAAAAAATAGAAAAAGCTGCCTCTTTGTTGTGCAAGTTCCATGACCTACAGCAAAAAGTTTGCAGATTTCAGGGCGATCCGTGTGCTGAGAAATTTGTTAAAGATTAGATAATCTTCTAGTAATCTGCTGCTACTAATTTTGTACAACTTATTTCAATTTCGTATACTTAATACATTAAAAAAATCAGTAGAAAATGCCATTGTTCGGAGTGAAGAGAGAAAAAACATGAATTAGTCATAGGAGATGGTATAAATTAATGAGTTAAATAAACAGAAACTTCATAAACAGTGGGGTTCTGAGTGCACTATAATTTCAAGAAAATTATTATGATCAGAGGGCCAAGAATAATAAATTGATGGAATTCTATCATACCCCCCCTTCTTTCACATCTTTATTATCATATACCTTTCAAGTTACTTTTACATATGTGGTTGCTGTTTATCAGTCATTTAAACTGTGTGGTAATTGTCTTTCAAACAAATGTGAACTTTATTTTCATAAATTTTGTCTTGGCAATCTGATTTTTATTTTTAAAGTTCAAAAATGTTCTTGTTTTATTGGAAAGTCATTTACAGAACTTCTCTGCTTCTCTGAAAATGTAACCTTGTTCCTGTCACTTGGCTTAATGCTCCACACATGTTTTCTCACTTAAACTTTGCCTCATTTGGCTGTGGTTTTTAAATGTAGCCTTTGAAACCATCTCTAATGGAAAAATGCAGCTGTGAGCAAGATTTCCTAAAATGTACATGGAATTAATTTTCCAGGCATTTCATGCAAGGCCCCTGATGTATCTAAAGGAGAGATTGCGCCAAAGCAGTTTTAATGTAACCAAATGAAAGAGCGAGACCGCCAGAAGGGAGGATAAGGAGCAAGCAAGCCAGGACACAGTCAAAGAAGAAATGGTGAGCAGGAAAAGAGATGAATGTGAAAGCTGAACAAGACCAAGGGAAAAAAAAAAGTTAATACAATCCACAGGGAGGCAGAAGAGAAAGTAAATGTATGGAATAAAAGCGAGAGCTAAAGAGTCGATGATCTTGCTAGGAAGAAAAAGGTTTTTCCCTGAAAGCTCTTGTTAGTACATTTACTTAAACTGATCAGTTTCTCAGACTGTGGCACAAAAAAGTTTACTTTATATCAGATCAGTGGGTCTTATGGTCTATGACTATAAATAAACTAATTTCAGTTAAAAGGGCACATTTTAAAAACATAACATTTCAAGTATTACTGCTGAACTTTATTCGGAACTAAACTTCTCTCATCGTATATTGCTTTTATAGACACTATAAGGTTATAACCTGAAGCTGCAAAGTTTGCTTTACCAAAACACAACTGCTGATGCTTTTATGCCCAGGAGATTGTAAATGTATAGAACTGTGTGATTGACATCGGACTGTAAGGATATATTTTGTCTATTCTTTCTATCTCAGGGTTTTTAAAAAATCTCTTATTTACTCTAAGGTCTCAAAGTAGGTGACAAAAATCCAAAAATCACACAACAAATAAAATGTCTTTTAATACTCACATAAAGATTCAGTCATGCATTTTCCAGGATCCTTCTTAGGGAAAACACATTTACCATGGTATAAAAGACTTTTTCATCTTAATTTTTTTTATTTTAAAGAGAAAAAAAGTAAAAATTTCAAAACGTGATAATTAGAGGGTAACAATGGCTAAAGCATTGCATTTTGCTATCTTTAAATTAGTTACTCTGAGTACAAGATACCTGCATGTAGTTGTACAAACAATATTAGCACAAAACTTTCTTTCCAATGAACTAAGAGAAATTAGTAGTATAACTATCTTAGCTAATAGATAGATAGATATACACACATAATATTTCTTCCAGCTTCTCACACTAGGGAGACAAAACAGTGTTTACATGTGAGTCTGATTTATTTCACTTATGAGTGTGGTTTCTAGTTACACCTTTTTACCTATAAGAATTTCGAGTTCAACCTTTTTTATGGCTGAGCAGTACTCCACTGTATAAAAACAACATGTGGTTTTTATCCATTCTTCGGTTGATGAGTGTTCAGGTTGTTTCCAAGATCTAGCTATTACAAATTGTGTTGCTATAAACATGGGTGCACATATATTGCTGTGGTAGGATGCTTTTAATTTTTCTGAGAAGACACCCAGAACGGGAATAGCTGAGTCAAATAGGATCTCCAATCTTATATAAAACATTTAATATATTATATAGTGCCAGTAAATTAACAGTTTGAAGTATAAGAAATGAGAGGGCTCATTTGTACATGCACATGATCATTTCACATGTATTTGGCTGATATAGATGATTCTAAGTAGTACCAATTAGCATAATTCCTTGTTGCAGTATGAGTAAAGAAATTATTTTATGAAAATTGATGCTACATATTGGCTCTCTGAAAAATTATTTAAATATCAAAGGCTTGTTTATATGGAACAAAAAATAAATCAAATAGTGTGCCATGACATATTTGCAGAAAAAATTTTTTAAAAAATCTTTAAAATGTGACTAAAATAGATCAGTATAGTAATAGCAAATGTCAAAAGATGATTCGATGGTATTATACATGCTTTTCAATTCAAGTATATCTTTAATGACCCTAATGTAATTAAATACCTGTAAAATGTAATAATCCAATACTATATAGTTTGAAAAGATTTAGAGATTCTGAAATTAGTTTGACAATTTCACATAAAATAATAAGGCTGAAAATGTAAAACTTCCTGAACTTTTTCTTTTCTGTTTTCATATTCTTGAAATGCATCTCTGCAGTGATTTCTTTTTGTGTAGTTTCGCTTTTGTTTATCTAATATTTTTGTTTGGTTGTTTAGAAAAACTATAATTTTTCTGTGGCAAAAAATTTTATAGAATCTTATCAAATGTGTGAAACATTCATGAATATGACTAAACCTTCTACAGAATAATATCTGATATTTTAGGAAGGACTTTCCTGGAACCTTAGAAAACATTGGTGTACTGAACACTCTACCAGATCTCTTTTAAAAACTATTTTCTTGGTAGAGAGAGTAAGTAATAGGGCAGTCATATTAGGGTTCCCATTGTTTATGACCTTGGGTATTACAGAACTGATTTATTAGACATCCAGTGTATTTTGGGACAATTTGAGCTAATGGAGGGAATTTTCAACAAAAAAACAGGAGTTAGCACTTTTATCCTATTTCTAGCATGCTGATTAACTAGTTATTCATATAAAAACAAAGAACAGGAGAAAATTTTTTCCTTTTAAAATAACTCACATATTAAGCAAAAAGAAAACAGAAATAACATTGTCATTATTAGAATCATATTTAATTTTCACTCACCGTTGGTGATATTGATGATGGCAAAAGGCACTTTTTAATTGGAAAAACAAAGTATCCAATATTAAAACAATATTTGAATGCTTGTATCAAACTCTCCTCTGAGCACCCTCTGAATATATTTAGTACCTGCCATTTGATATGGTAGTGATTTCATTTATTAGCTCGCTCAATCATTAGCTCATTCTCACATTAAAGTCCTTATGACGACCTACGAGGTTGCATGTGGTCTGTCCCTTTTGAGCCCCTCCAACTCTCTCCTCTCTCCTTGCTGCCCGAGATCTAGGCCCACAAGTGTGCTTGCAGTGACTCCAATGTACTAGGCACAATCCTCATTTCCTTCCTTTGCTTTAGCTGCTCTTTTTCTTCCTGAAAAGTTTTTGCTCCCAGATATCTACCAGACTGTCTTCCTCACTTCCTTCAAGTGCTTGCTTAAATGTCATCTTCTCAAGAAGACCTATCATAACACCTGAATTAATGCTGCCAACTGCTGTCTCTCACCGCTCTCCTTAACTCCCCACATCCCCCTTACCTGCCTTGCTTTTTCTATCCCTGTAGCTTATTAGCTTTTACCATCCTGTGCATTCTATTTCATTATTATGTTTAGTGCGTTGTGTTTTGCTCCCTCATCTAAACTCCACGACAATGGAGATTTTTGTCTGTTTTGTTCTTGGATACAAGTGCCAGAACAACATCTGCTCCATAGAAAGCACTCAAATATTTGTGGAATGATAGTTTAGCAAATACGTATCGAGTGTCTACTCCTTCTCAGGATTTTGAGCTTACCACTGGGAATAAAAAGAAGAACAAGACACAAGCTGTAACCCACAATAGTTTATGTGGTATAATTCCCAGGACACCCACCACAGTTTCTGACTCAGTAGATTTCGGATGCAGCCTAGATATTTGCAGGTTTTCCCAATACAACAAAGGTTTCAGATGGTCCCCGTCCTCACCATATCCTCCAGGCAGGGGAAATTGTATTGTCATGAGATCTTTGACACTTAATACAAACCTGAAACACTGGGCATTGAATAAATCTCCCTCACTGATGAATAGATAATGTGATAAATAAGATGTACTTTCTATCTTCTAAAAACTTATGACAGGCAAAATTTGTACCAGTCCTTTGCTTACTGTTTGCCAAAAGCACTTCTAACATAATAGAAATAAATGGTCTTCACATGGAATAGTTTAGTGATGAAAGAAATAAGTGTGAGAATATGGAAATTCAGAGGAAGGATCATACCTTGGGACCATTTTCTCTAAGGTGAGCACAGTTCTGATCTTGAAAGTCGTATTGCAAAATTGATATTAATGTTATCTTTAGATTGTATTTAAAAAGTCAATAAATATGACATTACATGCAGGAAAAAGTGATGACATTTTTGGATAGAATTTAACATTTATGAGGGCTCTAGGGCTGTGCTAGAGACACTGCAGCTGCAAGTCATCAAGAACAGGCTGCTGTTACAAGAGTCCCAGGATCCTCACATGCCATTAGCAGAGCCACCTCTCTCCAAGGTGAATGTGCAGCTAAGACTGTTACATTGACTGACAGAAAACAAATGTTTGAATTATCACCATCAGAAAACTCAAATTTTTCCTCTCATCTTTTGATAGTGGAGCCAGGAAGTACAATTGCTTAGCTTCAAAGTGACTTTCACTTTGTTTGGAAAGGGAAAGATTTCAAGTATACTTTTACTATAACACAGCTTGTCTTAGGATATAATTCAAAATAAAACTTGTGTTTATTATTGGGAGTAACAAAAAAGCCTTCCATA
>RJWT010005018.1:0-31870 GCA_004365215.1 Cuniculus paca
AACAATCCTCCTGTCTCAGCCTCCCAAGTGCTGGGATTACAAGCATGAGCCACCATGCCCAGCTGAATCACACTTTCTTTCAAATGGACTTAACATATATCTAGTGTTCCACCCAACAACAGAATACACATTTTTCCCACCAGCACATAGAACTTTCTCCAAAATAGATCACATGCTAGGTCATAAGTCACGCTTAAGTAAATACTAAAGAATCAAAATAATTTCATGCAATTATTAGATCATAACCCAATGAAACTAGAAAAGAATGGCAACAGAAATAATGCAAATACATGGAGATTAAATAACACTCTCGAATAAGCAATGGGTCACAGAAGAAATTTAAAGTTTGCTAGAATAAAATGGTAATGGCAGTACAACACATTAGAATTTATGGGATACAAGAAAGTAGTTCTAAGAAGGAAGTTTATAGCTGTGAATACTGTTTTTTGTTTTGTTTTGTTTTGTTTTTTGTTTTTTTTTTGGTACTGGGGATCAAACTCACAGCCTCATACTTACCAAGCAAGTGCTTGAACTGCTGAGCTAAATCCCCGGCTGAATGCTGGTTTTTATTTTTTCATAAAATTAAAAAAAAAAAAGAAAAACAAAGTCATCCCAAACAAATTAACCTGCCAGGGATTTAACTCAATGGCATAAGCACCTGCCTGGCAAGCCGGAGGTTGTTCAATCCCTGGTTAAAAAAACCAAAAACAAAAAAACCTTACCAAATAAATTAACCTAATGATGCACCTCAAAGTTCTAGAAAAACAAGAAACAATCCAAAATGGTAAAAGGAAGGAATTTATAAAGATCAGAGTGCAAATAAATGAAATTGAGCCTAAAAAAATACAAAGAATCAATGAATCAAAGAGTTGGTTCTTGGAAAATATAAACAAACAAGATAAACCCTTAGCCAAATTTAGGCAAAAAAGGGAAGGTCCACATCAATGTGACTAAAAATGAAAAAGCTAAATAAGAACAGATTTCCCTCAATTCCAGAGAGCTATAAGTATTTCTTTTCTTTTTATTTATTTTTCTATTTTAAAGAGAATAAGAACAAAACAAAACAGAGTAAAACATAACAAAGCAGATCAGAACAGAACAATGCAAGCAACACAACAGGTCTTCAAAACATAATGACAGGAAATTAACAATGGCTACCCTAGTGTCTCTTGTTTTCTTTGAAATCGTTCATACCTTCACACACAATAAACTCAAGCAAAACAAAATAATATAAAACCAACTAAAACAAAAGAGTGAAAGCATTACAGGTCTTCAAATCAGACAATAAAAAATTAACAATGGCTACCTTAATGACCTTTGTTTTCTTCAAAAAAGCTGATCAGATCTTCTCACCTATTGCAATCAAGTAGTGGAAAACAGACTTAAACCAATCAAGTCAAAGAATAAAAGCATTACTGGACTTCAGAACCTGAAGATATGAAATCAGCTATGGCTACCATAATGTCTCATTTTCTTCAATGTAGCTGTTCATATTTTGATATTTAATAAAATCTGCTCTTGTAAACTCTTTAGGAGTAGTTCTAAGCATGTAAAAGTATATATTTGTACATCTATTCTTTCTGTGCTAGCTATAAGTATTTCAAAATCCTGTATTTCAATTAATTGTACAATCTGGGATAAATGGATCTATTCCTAGACACTTGTGAATTACTAAACCTGAACTAAGATAATGTGAAAATCCTGACAGGCCAGTAACAAGCAATGAAATTGAGGTAATAATTTTAAAAACCTACCAACCAAGAAAAGCTCGGGATCTAATGGATTCACATCTGAATTTTATGAAAATGTTGGAGAATTAATACCAATACTCCTCAGATATGTTTATGCAATTGAAACACTGCCAAACTCATTCCTTTAAGCTATCATTATTCTCATATGAAAATGGAAGAGGGACTTAACAAAACCAGAAAATTATAAACCAACTTCCTTAATGAATATAGATGCAAAAATCCTCAACAAGATACTTACAAATAAAATACAATAAATTATTAAAACAATCACACATTATAACCAAGTTAGTTTCATCCCAGGTATGTAAATGTGGTTCGACATACATAAATCAGTAAATGTAATATCACCTTTACAGAAGTTAAAGATAAAAATCATATGATCACCCCAATAAATGCAAAAAAAGTATTTCACAAATCCAACATCCATTCATGATATAAACTTTGATGAAATATATATAGAAGGAACTTAATAAAAGCCATTTATGACAACCTCACTGCCAACATCATACTACATGGAGGAAACAGAGCACATTTCCACTAAAGCCAGAAATAAGAAGAAGAGAGTGTCTGTTCTCACCACTCCTGTTCAATACGGTACTGAAACATTAGCCAGAGCAACTAGGCAAGAGAAAGAAAAGGAATTTGAATAGAAAAAGAGGAAATAAAAATATCGTCATTTGCAGATGGCAAGGTCCTTCACATAGAGAATCCAGAAAACTCCAGTAGAAGACCCTTAGAATTAATAAACAAACTCAGTGGCAGGATACAAAAGAAACACACAAAAATCAGTAATATTCCAAGAATGAAAAAGAAATCAAACCGGGAGTGATGGCACGTGCCTATAATCCTAGCACTTGGAAGACTGAGACAGAAGGATCAATGCAAGTTCAAGGCCAGCCTGGGCTACAAAGTGAATTCAAGGCAGCCTGAACTGCATAGTGAAACCCTGTCTCAAGAAAAAAAGAAAGAAAGAAAGAAAGAAAATAATCCCATTAACAGACTTAAATGAAATTAAAAAGCTCAGAACTAACCTAACCAAGGAAATGAAAATTTCTATTATGAAAACCAAATTTCTCAGAAAAAAAGAGACTGAAGACATTAGAAAATGGAAAGACATCCCCTATTCCTTTTTTTTTTCTTGGATAGACAGAAATAATATTTCAAAATGCCATATTACCAAAAACAATATATAGATTTAACACAGCTCCATTGAAACACCATTAGCATTTTATACAGAACTAGAAAAACATCCTAAAGTTTATAAGAAACCAGAAGAGACTCAGAATACTCAGAAGACTTCTGGTCAACAAGAGCAAGGCAGGGTACATCGCGATCCCAGACTTAATACTACAAAGATACAATAGTAAAAACAGAAAGATATTGGCACAAAAACAGACATACTACTGAGCAATGGAATAGAATAAAACATTCAGAAACAACTCCAAGTACCTTCAGTCAGCTGGTTTTTGACAAAGGGGCCAATAATATACACTAGAAAAAAGGGTAGTTTCTTTAACAAATAGTGCTGGGAAAACTGGTCATTCACATGTACAAAAATAAATCCTGATCTATATCTCTCACCCTGTGTTAAAATCAGACCAAAATGGATCAAAGATCTACATATCAAAGGCTTGTATATAAAAAGAGAAACACTGATTCTACTGGAAGGAGATTCCTGAATACATAGGCATAGCCAAGGACTTCCTGAACAGAATCCCAATTGCACATGAAATAATACCCGGTATCAACAAACGGGATTAGATCAAATTAAAAAGCTTCTACACAGCAAAAGAAACAAACAACAGCATGAACAACAGCTTACACAATGGGAAATAATTTTTACCAGCTGCTCCTCAGACAGAGTATAATATCTGGAATATATAAATAAATCAAAAAAAGTAGACTGCCAAAAATAATAGGCACAATAAGAATATGGTCAATTTACATGAATAGACACTTTGCAGAAGAAGCAAGATAAAGAGTAGTCAATCAATACATGAAAAATACTCAACATCTTTGGCCATTAGAGAAATGCAAATCAAAACAACACTGAGATTCCACCTTACTCTATCTAGTAAGAACACTATCATCAAGGACTCAAAAAAACAAATGCTGGCAGACATGTGTGGGAAAAAGAACATTTCTACAATGTTGGTAGGAATGTAAACAAGCACAACCATTTTGAAAATCAGTATGGATACTCTCCAAAAAAAGCAAAAATAGAAATTTCATTTGACCTACCTCTACCTCACCTGGGTATCTTCCTGACAGAGTTAAAGTCATACTGTAGTGTGATACATGCATACCCCATTTACAGCAGTGCAACTCGCAACAGCCAGATCATGGAAACAGACTATATGCCCATCAACAAATGAATATATATATATATTCAGACATTAAGAAGGATAAATTTGAATCATTTATTTAAAAAAATGGATAGACTTTGAGACCATAATACTAAGTAAAATAAGTCTGTCACAATAGGTTAAACATCATAATCGTCTCTCTAATATGAAAGACCCAAAATATAATTAAGGAGTAAAATAAACAGCCAAGAAACAGGGAGATAGAATTTGTAGAGCTGGAGAGAGGATCTGGGAAAGGAGAGTGAGCAGAGGGGGAGGAGGGCATAAAACTGATCATGATGTGATACATGTCAGCATCAAGCCCTCAGGCTCAGTGTAATCAGTATGTGTCACATACAGGTATTAAGAAAATTAAAAATTAAAAAAAAAGTCTGAATGATCTCCTTAAGTAAGCATAAAATAAAAGTTATAGGCTAGGGTGTTGGTTTATTGGTAAAGTGCTTGCCCGGCTTGTTGAGGCTTGGCTTTAAAAAAAGGTTATGGCAGAGTTTGACTAGATTTTTCTCTTTCTTATTAATAAGAAAGTAATGGTGTATCTTTCAACCAATAGTTCCATAGAATAATTGTAACATGTTAAATACTCTTTACTTTTATTGTCAACTTCTGAATACATTACTTTTTTAATTCAGTAATTTTGGTTGATGTTGGGAGATGACTCAATCCTCTAATACCTTGTCTGCCATACTAATATAAACATAAATTTTGCATTTTATTTATTTTATAATTATTTTATAATCAGAAAGTACATAATTTTCAAAAGATTATTTGGTCTTGAAGGAGTCTTTCAAAAAAAACCAGTAAACTATAGATAAAATTTGAATTTTTTTCCTTAATGAAAGGGAAATTTTTTCTATTTTAAAGAGAATAAACAAAAACAAATAACAAAACAAAACAGAACAAAACAAAACAAAGCAAAAGAAAACAGAATAGAGTCAAACATAATATAGCATTTCAGAACAGAACACTGCAAGCTATACCAGTTTTCAAAACATAACAGCAGGAGATTAACAATGGTTACCCTAGTGTCTCTTGCTTTCTTCAAAATGGTTGTTCATACATTTACAGACAATAAACTTAAACAAAACAAAGTAATATAAAACCAGAGAAAACAAAAGAGCATTACAGGCCTTCAAGTCGGACAACAAGAAACCAGCAATGGCTACGGTAGTGTCCCATTTTTCAAAGGAGCTGTTCCTATCTTCTCACATATTGCAATCAGATAGTAGGAAAGGGACTTAAACCAATCAAATCAAAGAATAAAAGCACCATTGGACTTCAGAACCTTTTCTCCATATTTATAGGGAATTTTGTATCTTATTGAGTCTGAAAGAGAAAATTTTAACATGTTTATATATTATTTACTTTTTTGTTTCAAATATTCTGTGTATATTTTATATCTTTTCAATTAGATTTGCTGGAAGCAAATATATTTCACAATGTTAGCATAATTAAATTTGTTAATTTTCTAATTAATTTTGCTTTGTTCTCTTTTTATTTTTTTCTTTGTTTGTTTTTGAGACAGGGTCTCACTATGTAGTTCTGGCTGGCCCTGAACTCACTATGTATCCCACAGTGGCCTTGAACTCACAGCAATTCTCCTGCCTCTGCCTCCTGAGTGCTGGCATTACAGAGATGTGCCACCACATGTGGCCTCACTTTGGTCTTAATTATACTATTTACTTTTAAGGTTTTTAAAAAATCATTTATGGTTTCTATCTCTCAAAAGGTAACATTTAAAACTACATGTCTCCTCCAAATACAGCTTTGATTTTGTTACAAAGATTTAGGTAATTTGGTATTTTAGTTATTATTTTTAAATAGGTAACTAATAGTAGTTACAGACACTTATAGAGTTTCATTGCTACAAAGGACTCATGTTTTGCACTTTTTAAAAAAATTTTTCCTTCTTATATGTCTTTTCTTTTTGTATTATTTTTTATCTGGGAGGAACATCTTTATGGGCTACTGAAGACTATTTCTATGAAAACATTGTGCCTAAATGTGTTAATTATGGACAGAAAATACAGTCCATAAAATGTTTTCCATTAATGTTTTTAATGAGTTTTTTCTCTATAACCTGGTTTTCGCAATTTCTTTTCTTGAGGGGAGGGGAATGGAGAATGGAATACAAAGCCTTTGCACTATTATATCTCCAGATGTTTTTATTTATTATTATTACTAATTTATTTATTTATTTTAGAGCAGGAAAATTTATTGGGGAATAGGAATAGCTTCTGAGAACCAGGTGGGGTCTCAAATGGGTTGCCCTCCAGACGTTTTTAAAATGTTTTATTTTGACTTCCAGGAAGATGATGAAGCAATGAATAGCAGAGAAAGGACCTTTCCAAGATTTGATGTCCAAATAGTGGAATGTAGCAATGTGAGGAAGAGACTAAGGAGAGAAGTAGATCCCTGGGACCCAGTAAGGATCTGAAGTGGAGTGAGAATTGAGGCCCACAGGGAGAGGGAAGAGAGAGACTTCAATGAAGGAAGTGGTAAGTGGTGCATTATCCCTGAGCCCCGATTCACTATGTGGGAGGGGTGACTCAAACCTGCAGACATACTGTGAAAACTCGCAACTCCAGGGGCCTCCACAGGGAAACACAACTGTGGAATGGAGCAATGGATGCAGCAGACTGCAGTGGATGATGAGTTATTTGGGCTTAGATGTCCCCCTGGGAGGAGGCAATTGGCGGGTAGCCATGTTGGAGAGGGGTCAACTGAGCTAGAACTCAGAGCACCTGCAGGCTGGCTCCACCTAGTGGCTCCCAGTGTCAGGGTGAGGTGAAATAAAGTTTAAGTCAGCAGGAGGTCAAGCTGCCAAGTTCAAGCTGTCAGGAAGCTTGAGTTTAAGCCTGCAGGAGGCACACAAAGTGTTGCAGGCTGAACAAATTGGGATCCAGTTTCACAACCAGAAAGCAGCCTGAATTTCAGTGGAACTAAAGGTTCACACTTGTTAGGATTACCCACTACCCCACCACAAATCTACAGCTGGCTCTGTGGGATTAATCCATTGAAAGTATATGCAGCAAGATGAGCAATATGGGGACAGCATATAAGATATAGATGACAGCACTGTAGTTAGTGATCATGAAAAGAAAGATTTCTTAAAAATAGCAAGGGAAGCCAGGCCTGATGGCACACGCCTGTAATCCCAGCACTTGGGAGGCTGAGGCAGGAGGATCATTGTGAGTTTGAGACCAACCTGGGCTACAAAATGAGCTCAAGGCCAGCATGAAAGGCATAGTGAAACCCTGTCTCAAAAAGACAAGGGCCAGGGATTTAACTCAGTGGCATAAGCACCTGCCTGGCAAGTGCAAGGTCGTGAGTTCAGATCCCCAGTGCTGAAAAAAAAAAAAAAAAAAAAAAAGGCAAGGGACCTAGAAAAACCAATACAATAGTTGCTAGATGATGTAAAGAAAAATAATATAAGACTGATCAGAGTCAATGAAAGAGCATAATAGCACAAACAACAAACAACATTAAAAAAAGCTGTTCACAGAAGTTATAGCACAAGCATTCTCAAGTATAGAAAAAGAATTTGACATACAGACAAATAAGGCCTATGAACTTCAATTAGCCATGATAAAAAAAAAACTGCACCAATGCAGCGTATAATAGACAAGATTCCAGAAATTCAACACAAAAACAGAATATTAAAAGCTGTTAGAGAAAAGAAATGATTCGCCTATAAAGAAAAGCCTATCAGAATGAAACACACTTGTAAACACAAATCCTCAAGTGAAAGAGAACTTGGAGCAAAGAAAACAACCTCCAATTCAGATTGATAAATCCCACAAACTACCTTGAAAGAGTGGAGAAATAAGATACTTCCATGACAAAGAACACCAGAAGGAATTCAAGACCATCAAATAACATTCGAAATTGTTCTGAAGGACATTCTAGAAGGAGATAAAGAGGACTATAACTCCATGAAATCCAAGAGATTGAATCCACCAGGCAAGGCAAGTAGTAAAACAGAGCAGGGGAAAAAAAGGGAACCAACATCAGGAAAATAATATGACAAGGATAAGTCAATACACATCAGTTACAACCATCAATATAAATGGTCTCCATTCACCAATGAAAAGAAACAGAATTACAGAATAGATTAAGAAACAAGTTCCAGATTGGAAAGCTTGCTTCCTGTGGGCAGCCAGCACAGGCAGGTAGTCACAGCCAGATACACCTGTGCATGCCCGCCACTGCTGCTGGAAAGCTTGCCTCCCTTAGGTAACCAGTGCAGGCAGGGAAAAACTGCCAGATATGCCCCATGCACCTGCAGGCTACCACTAGAGAACCTTGCTTCCTTCCAGCAGCCAGCGCTCACTGGGAGAGTCAGACAAACACAACTCTGTGTGACTACTGCCAATGGGGGAGTCCTGGTGTAGACATACAGGCTGAAAGAAGAAACAGCCCAACTATCATGCACCCCCAGCCATTGAGGGAAACCTCAGGGTACCTGCATGGGTCTGGAGAAACCTGCCTCATCTGCCCTGCTATCTCCTTTGGAATCTGAGTTCAGAGAAACCCAGGTGCCTGTGCCATTCTACACCACAGAGGGACAGCCAATGTGGGAAGTGCCTGGGACCCCACAATCGGCTCATTGGGAGGAACTCAGGTAAATGTCAAGAAGAAGGGGCAAAAGGCAATCTCAGACCTCCAGCCCACACAGAACAAGTCTGGGAGGTATAGACATGGGAGAAAATGGAAGTCACACATCAGGAATCTCTGAAAGGATGGCAACTGAAGTAAAGAAACAACTTTGTGAGACTGTAAAAGTAATCAGATGAGATAATATCTCAGGTAAAAGAGGATATCACAAACATAATGAAAGAATTGCTGAGCATATCTAAAGAAGACATAGATAAAAAAAAAAGAGGAGCATGGGAAAGTAATGGAAACCTTAAATGAACAATATAGGAAGGCATTACACTGCATGAAACAGATTCAAAGAGATATCCAGGAAATCAAAAAGTTGATCAAAAGCTGGCAAAACTGCTTGTAAGAGACTGAAGGTAGACGTTCAGACCTTGAAGACAGGATCACAGCTAGCAATTGTGAAAGGAAAGATCTCTTAAAAATAATAAGGAACCAGGAAATAACAATTCAATAACTGCAAGACAATGCAAAGAAAAATAATTTGATAGGTGTCAGTGAAAAAGCAGGGGTCAACACAAATGACATAAAAAGACTATTTACAGAAGTAATAGCAGAAAACTTTCCAAACATGGGAAAAGGATCTGGCATTAGATAAGGGAGGCACATAGCACTCCAAATACCCATAACCCAAATAAATCTATATCCAGACATATAATAATCAAGATCCCAGAAATTCAGCACAAGAACAAAATATTAAAAGCTGTTAGAGAAAAGAAACAGATCATCTATAAAATAAGTAAAACTCATCAGAATCATGGCAGACTTCTCAATATAAACCATCAAGTCAAGAAGAGTATGGAGTGAAATGTTTCAAATCCAGAAAGAAAACAACTTCCAACCCAGATTGGTGTACACTGCAAAACTATCTTTCAAAATTGATAGAAAAATAAGATACTTCCATGATAAAGAACAACTGAAGGAATTTATGATCACCAAACCAACAATTCAGAGAGTGCTGAAGAATATTCTAGAGAAAGATAAAGATGACCATGGTTCCAGGAACAGAAGTAGAGGGGGATCGCCACACAGGACAGGCAATTGAACAAAAGGGAAAAGTGGAGGGCCAGCAGCAGGAGGATAGTATGGCAGAGATAAACCAGTATGTGGTGTTTGTAACCATTAATGTAGATGGCCTCAATTCACCAATAAAAAGAAACACAGGAAGAGTGGATCAAGAAACAAGATCCATCAATATACTGTCTGCAAGAAACACATTTAACGCAAAAGAAAATTCATAGATGAAAAATCAAAGGAGAGAAAACAATTGTTCCATGGAACAGGAGACCAGATAAAAGCAAGGGTAACTTGCCCATCAACTGCAGAATGAATAAGAACGATATGGTATTTTCTTATAATGGAAAGCTACTCAGCTATAAAGGATAATCTTGAGGTTCTTGTAGGTAAATGGATGCAACTGGAGATCATGTTCACAGGTGAAAGGGTTTGGATTCATATGGTTGAACACTGAGTTATCTCACTAGCACAAAAAAACTGAAGGACTTAGTGGTATCCAAAAAGTACAGTAGATATTATGAAAGCGATAGGGAAGGAAATGCCTAAAAAGAGAAAGTGGTAACCACTGTTAATTTCCTATTATCTTGCTTTGATTTCTTGTATCATTTTCATAATTTTGTTAGGTTTGGTTTTATTCTGTCTTGTTTTGTTAGATTTTACTGTGTCTAATGGATGGGCAGCTATTTTGAAGACAATGAAATGTATTATGGTAGCCATTGTTGATTTCCCATTATCTTGTTTTGAATTCCTGTAATGCTTTCATTCTTTTGTTTTGGTTGGTTTTATTCTGTTTTGTTTTGTTTGATTTTCTTATGTGTGAAGGTATGGACAGTTATTTTGAAGAAAATGAGAGACATTATGGTAGCTATTGCTGATTTCCTCTTGTCTTGTTTTGCATTGTTCTAATTTGTTTTATTCTGTTTTGTTTTATTTGGTTTTATTCTCTTTAAAATAAAAATAAAATAAAATAAATAAAAAAGAAAGAACTTCTAGGCCAGGCATGGTGGCACATGCCTATAATCCCAACACTTGGGAGGCTAGGGGAGGAGGGCCACTGTCAGTTTGAGATCAGCCTGGATGACAAAGTGAATTCAAGGAGACAAAAAAATTAGAAAAAAAAATGGAAGAAACAAGTTCCAACAATATATTGCATAAAATAAACACACTTAACTCAAAGAGAAATTCACAGACTGAAAATCAAAGGATGGAAAACAATACTCCATGCAACAGGAAACAGGAACAAAGCAAGGGTAGCTATTCTATTTGCAGACAAAGTGAGTTCCAAGACTGATTAAGGGAGACAAAGAAGGTTACTACATCTTTGTACAGGGAACAATCCAAGAGGAAGACATAACAATCATAAATACATATGCAATAAATACCAGCACACCCAACTATATAAAACAAATATTAAGGAACATAAAAAAATCAAATAAACACTAATACAGTTGTAATGGGGGATCTCAATATCCCACTGACACAAATAGACAAATCAACTAGACAAAAAAAAAAACAACAAAAAAATCAGAACTGAACCAAACTTTTTAACAAATGGACTCAGTAGATATCTACAGAGTGTTCCACCCCACAACATCAGAATACACATTCTTCTCAGCTGCACATGGGACATTCTCCAAATAGATAAGATACTCATTTATAGAACATGCTTAAGTAAATGCAAAGGCAGGGCTGGGTATTTAGCCCAGTGGTAGAACGCTTGTCTAGCAAGCTAGAAGCCTTGGGTTCAGTCCTTAGCACCAAAAAATAAAAAACAAAACAAAAAAAAATCCAAAAAAACCCCCACAAAACCAAAAAAGACTGAAAAAAAAAAAACAAGGCAACTGGCACACACAACCTTTAGCTGGGTGTGGTGGCTCACGCCTGTAATCCCAGCACTCAGGAGGCTGAGACAACTGGATTGTTGTGAGTTCAAGACCAGCTTGAATGGCATAGTGAGACCCTGTCTCAAAAACACAAGGGCCAAGGATTTAGCTCAGCAGCCTAAGAGCCTGCCTGGCAAGTGTGAGGTTGTGAGTTTGATCCCTGATGCTGCAAAAAAAAAAAAAGCAAAGCCATTGAAATTATCTCATACACATTATCATACCATAGAGCACTGAAATTGGAAATCAATGACAAAAGAAACCACAAAAACTTCATAAACACATGGTAATAAATAACACCTTGAACAATCAATGAGTTACAGATGAAATGAAAGAAGAAATTACAGTTTCTACAAGTAAATGATATGCCAATACGAGGCACTGGAATTTATGGGACACAATGACAGCAGTCCTATGAGAGAAATTTAAAGTGGTGAATTGCCACATGAGAAAAACAGAGCAAGCTCAAATAAACAACCTCATGTTTCTAGAAAAAGAAGAGCAAGTCAAGTCCAAAGCTCCCCAAAGGGAGAAAACTATAAGTATCAGAGTAGAAATTAATGCAATGGAGACTAAGAAAACATACAAAGAATCAATGAATTGAAAAGATAGTTCTTTTTTTTTTTTTTTGGGGGGGGGCACCGGGGATTGAACTCATGACTTCACACTTGCCAGGCAGGCACTTAGTCCGCTGAGCTAGATCCCCGGCCCTGGTGTTTTTGAGACAGGGTCTCACTATGCCATTCAGGCTGGCCTTGAGCTCACTTTGTAGCCCAGGCTGGTCTCGAACTCACAACGATCCGCCTGTCTCAGCCTCCTGAGTGCTGGGATTACAGGCATGAGCCACTATGCCCGGCAAAAAGATAGTTCTTTAAAAGATTAAATAAAATTGACAAACTTTTAGTTAAACTTATCCAAAAAAAGCAAAGGCTCAAATTCATGTAATTAGGAACAAAAGGGTGAAATCACAACAGATCCTACAGAAATCCAGCAGATCATCAATATCTACTTTGAAAATCTATATTCTAATAAGATGGAAAATATAGAAGAAATGGACATATTCCTAGATACATACAAATTACCAAAGCTGAATCAAGAAGATATAAAAATTCTAAATAACCCAACATCAGTCAATGACATTGAAAATGTAGTTAAAAACCTACCAATAAATAAAAGCCTGGATTCACTCCTGAATTCAACAAGAAATTTAGAGAAGACCTTACACCACTACTTCTCAAACTCTTTATTGAAATTGAAAGGGAAACAATACTGCCAAATTCATTTCTGGAAGCAAGCATCACTCTGATACCAAAACCAGAGAAGGATCCAACCAAAAAAGATGACTACAGGCTAATCTCCCTAATTGTTATAGGTGCAAAAATCCTTAATAAGATACAGGCAAAGAGTGCAGCAAATCATTAGAAGACCATACACCATGAACAAGTAGGATTCATCCCAGGGGTGCAGAGATGGTTCAACACATATAAACCAATAGATATAATAAACCGTATTAACAGAGCCAAGGTCAAAAAATCATAGGATCATCTCAATAGATACAGAAAAAGTATTTGACAAAGTTGAACAACCATTCATGATAAAAAAAACCCTACAGAAAATTAGGATAGATGATCTTTATCTCAATGTGATAAAAACCATATATAATAAAACAACAGCTAGCATCATACTAAGTGGACAAAAGCAGAAAGATTTCACCTGAAAATCAGGAACAAGAAAAAGATGTCCACCATCACTACTCTTATTTTATATAGTTCTGGGACCATTAGCCAGAGCAATTAGATAGGAGAAAGAAATAAAGGGAATAAGAATAAGAAGTAAGAGATCAAAGATAGCTTAACAGTAAGCAGCAGAGTAAACAGTCTCACTGAGAGAAACAGTTCAGATGCTGGAATACAACATCATGGAGAGGACAAGAAGGAAGGAAGTGGGTCCCCTGGACCCAGGAAGAATCTAAAATATAATTGAAGCACACAAAGAGAATAAAAAGAAGGATTTAAGTGAAGAAGAAGGTGGTGGCTGGCGGTGCCTTAGCCCAGAGCCAAACTCACCCTGCAAGAAGAGCTGTTGAGCCTGGAGACACATGGTCATGGTCACAGTCGCAGTCATGGTCGCAGTCGCGGCTGACCCCAGAGGTCTTTATGGAGAGGCATGGAGGTGAAAGAGAGTGGTGGATGCAGAGATCTGCGCTGGCTGGTGGTGAGTGCAGGGGACTCAATCCCCCCATGAGAGAGAGCGATTGACCAGGTACCATTTTGGAGTTGGGCAGGATATGCCCGGGGCCAAGACTGCAACCCACTTCTGCTGGCAGCACCAGGTTGTGGGTGGACCCACAGAAGTTGCTTGGACCGAGTTCCCCTGCACATTCCAGACAACATCGTATAGATAACCAGCTTAGATCCGAAGGCCCTGGCCAGTTACACTCCCGTGCAAATGCTGGGGGCCCTTGTTGGCTGGTACACAACTCAGGGCTGAGGCACGGGCACCCACCATCAGATACCCATAGCCAGCACTGGCCAGAAAAACCAAACAGCCATTCAGCAGCTCCAGGTTGTGGGCAGACCCACGGAAGCTGTTTGGACCGAGTTCCACTCCCATGTGCGTTCCAGACAACATTGCGTAGATTCCTAACCAGCTTAGATTGACAGGCCCTGGCCAGGTCTGCCCCTATGCAAACTCCAAGTGGGTCAATACCCAGCTCAGTGCAGAGGCACGGGCGCCCACCATTGGATATCCACAGCCAGAACTGGCCAGAAAAGCCGAACAATCTCACTTCAGAGAAGTTGTGGCCAGTGCCAGGGTGCCTGGGATCACAATACCCAGGTGTGTGAAAGAAATCAGGAATATGCCAAGACAAAGAGGGAGAGGGCAATCTCTGGCATTCAACCCAAGCAGCACAAGTCCAGGAGAGGTAAACACAGAGGAGATTGAGAGTCGCACACCTGAAATGTCTGAAGTGATGTCAACTGAAGTGAAGAAACAACTTCATGAGGCTATAAGAGAAATTAGAGCAGAAATTCTATCCCAGACAAAAGAAGAAATGAAAAACATAATAAAAGAATCACTAAGCATCCCTAAAGAAGACACAGATAAAAAAATAGAGGAGCATAGGAAAATGAGGGAAACCACGAATTAACACTATAAGAGAGATTTAGAATGAATGAAACAGATTCAAAGAGATATCCAGGAAATTAAAATCTCCATTGAAAGCTGGCAAAATCACTTGAAAGAAACTGCAAATAGACTTTCAAACCTCGAAGACAGGTTTGCAGCTTGTGATCATGAAAGGAAAGGTCTCTTAAAAATAACAAGGACTTAGGAAGTAACAATTCAACAACTGCTAGACAACTCAAAGAAGCATAACTTAAGAATTAAACATGTGAGTGAAAAAGCAGGAGTCAAGACAAATGACATCAGGACCTTATTTACATAAATAATTTCTGAGAACTTCCCAAGCATGGAAAAAAGAAAGTGACATTCAAATAAGTGAGGCATATAGAACTCCAGCTAGCCATAACCAAAACAAATCTCCACCCAGACATATAATAATCAAGATCCCAGAAATTCAACTCAAGAACAGAATATTAAAAGCTGTTAGAGAAAAGAAACAGATCAACTATAAAGGAAAACCCATCAGAATCATGACAGACTTCTCAACACAAACCATCAAGTCAAGAAGGGGCTGGAGTGAAGTATTGCAAGTCCTGAAAGAAAACAACTTCCAACCCAGACCAATGTACCCTGCAAAAATTTCTTTCCAAATTAATGGAGAAACAAGATACTTCCATGACAAAGAACAACTCAAGGAATTCATGACCACCAAACCAACCCTACAAAGAATACTAAAGGACATTCTAGGGAGACAGAAAAAGGACCATGGTCTCAGGAACAATGTCAGAGGAGGACCATCAAGTGGGGCCAGTTGATTGAATGGAGAGGAAAACTAGGGAGCCAATGGCAGGAGAATAACATGGCAGAGACATGCAGTGCAAGAGGGCCTCAAGGCACTAATAGAAAGAAACACAGGCAGAGTGGATCAGAAGATAGGATTCATCAATATGCTCTATACAAGAAACATATTTAACTAGAAAGAAAATTCATAGACTGAAAGTCAAAGGAGAGAGAACAATGCCCTATGTGACAGGGAGCCAGAAAAAAAAAAGTAGGGGTAGCCTGCCCATTAATTGCAGAAAGGATAAGAAAGACATGGTATTTTATGTGGTAGAAACCTACTCAGCTATAAAGAAAGATAATCTCAAGACTCTTGGAGGTGCATAGAGGCAAGTGGTGATCATGCTCATGGGTGAATTTTGTGTTGTCTTCCTAGTATAACAAGCTAAAGGAGTTAGTGGGATCCAAAATGCACAATACATATTGGGAAAGTCAAAGGGGAAGAATTATCTAAAAAGGGAAGGAAGTGGCCACTGTTAATCTATTATCATGATTTGAAACTCATATTGTCTTCATTGTTCTGATTAGTTTTATTTTATTCTGATTTGTTTGATTTTATTATACTTGATGGCATGGACAGGTATTTTAAAGATAACAAAATATATAATTGCAACCATAGAGGATGTTCAGTTATCTTGTTTATAAACTCTGTATTGCTTTCATTGTTTTGTTTTGATTGATTTTACTCTATTCTGTGTTGTTTGATTGTAATATGTCTGAAGGTGTAGGCAACTATTCTGAAGATAACAAACATTGTGGTAGCCACTGCTGTTTTACTAGTATCTTGAAGTTCTGTATTGCTTACATTGTTCTGTTTTGTTTGTTTTGTTTTGTTTTTTGACTGGTTTTATTTTGTTGTATTTTGTTTGATTTTACTTATCCCTGATGGTATGGGCAAGTATATTGCACATAATAAGAGGCATTATGGTAGCCATTATCGATTGCTTTTTACCCTGTTTAGAAGTCATGTACCATGTTCATTGTTTTGTTGTGATTGACTCTACCCTGTTTTATTTTGTTTGGTTGTATTCTTTTAAAAAAAATAAGAAGGAAGAAGTTAAATTATCATTACTTGTGGATGACATGACACTACATAGAATACCCCAAAAACTCCACCAAAGAATTCTAGATTTAATAACCACATTTAGTAGCTTAGTGCTATACAAAGGCAACACTCAAAATTCAATAGCATTCCTGTACACAAACAAACTCACTGAGAGATAAATGAGAGAAACAACACTTTTCACAATACCCTCGAAAAAAATGAAATACCAAGGAATCAATCTAATGAAACACATATAAGACCTTTACATTGAAAACTACAGTATTATGAAAAGTAAGATTGAAGAGGCTATCAGAAAATGGAAAGATGTCCATTATTCTTGGATAGGAAGAACCAATGTAGTGAAAATGGCCACACTTCCAAAATTAGTATACATATTTAATGCAATCCCAATCAAAATACCAAAAGCATATCTCATAGAATTGGAAAAAAAATCCTAAAATTCATTTGTAACCAGAAGAGACCTAGAATAGCAAAAGCAATTCTGGGCAACAGAGGCAAGGCAGGGGCACCTAATGATCCCTAACTTGAAATTATATTACAAAGTTATTCTAATAAAAAGTGTGGTACTGGCAAAGAACAGACCTGAGGATCAAAGGAACAGATTAGAAGATGAAGAAACAACTCCAAACATTTTCAGCCACCTTATCTCTCACAAAGAAGCCAAATATGTTCACTGGAAAAAAGATAGACTCTTTAGTAAATGGTGCTGGTAAAACTGCCTTTCCACATGCTGAAAATTAAAACTAAATCCCTATCTTTCACCATCCACTAAAGTAAAATTGAAATGAATCAAAGATCTAAATATTAAAATAGAAACACTAAAGCCCCTGGAAGATAGAATAGGTAGAACTCTTGAAGACCACTGGTATAGGCAGAGACTTTATGAACAAAACCCCATTCACATGGGAACTATCACAAAAAATCTACAATGCAAACTCATATTATAAAGCTTTTCCACAGCAAAAGAAGCCACCAACAAGATGAAGAGATAATCCACAGTATAAGAAAAAAATTTTCCAGCTGTTCCTCAAAGGACTAATATCTAGAATACATAAAGAACTAAAAAACATCAGACACCCCAAATTTAAAGACCCCATCCAAAAATAGGCATCTGAAATGACTCTGAAAAAGCTCATTTGACCTGGGCATCTTAGATGGGGTAGAAAACAACAGATAAGTGTAGGAAAAAATGTTTAACATCACTGGTCATTTGAGACATGCAAAGTACAACAATGCTGAGGTTCCATCTCATTCCAAATAGAATGGCTATTATCAAGAAATCAGTGAATAACAAATGCTGATAGAGCTGTGGGGGAAAAGGAACTATTCTGCAGTGTTGGTGGGGATGCAGACTAGTATAACCACTATGGAAATCTGTGAAGATTCCTCAAAAAACTAAAATTAGGGTTCCAGTTGCTCTAGCTATTCCCTTCTTCCTATCCTCCCAAAAGAATTAAAGGCAATATGCCCTGACTGCCAAGGTGACCGCTGGAGGTCAGACTGCCCTCTGAAGACAAGGCCCCAGAGTTCAGACTCATCCTTTCAGTTGGTCCAGCAGGACTAAAGGGCCTTGGGGCACTTGTCTCCTCCCTCTGGCCAGACTGTCATCTCTACCTGTCACCTCTACAGAGGAGCCCTGAATAATCATGGCGAGAGGTAAAAAACAGCTGATTGATGAACATTGGCACATGTCTCTTTGTCTTTCTCAACTCTGGTCTTCCTTTCAGGCATTGTACCTCAATAAAGTCACCAAACTATATTTGCTTAAACTGTAAATGGAATAACTTTCTCTTCAACCATTATTTTTAGTTATGCCTAAAAGTCCAACTCTAATCCTGGAGAGATTTTATCCTGTCTAAATACTGTAATGTATATATCCAGGTTGCCAGCTAATCAAAATGATGCTGACACTGGTTTTTACAAATACAGCATGTATTGTTGTTCATGTATAAAAACTTAATGAGCAGGCCGTGGTGGCTCACACCTGTAATCCCAGCACTCAAAATGCTGAGACAGGAGGATTGTTATGAGTTCGAGACCAGCCTGGGCTACAAAGTAAGCTCAAGGCCAGCCTGAATGGCATAGTGAGACCCTGTCTCAAAAAGACAAGGGCTGGGGATTTAGCTCAGTGGCCTAAGTGCCTGCCTGGGAAGTACAAGGTCATGAGTTCTATCCCCAATGCTGCAAAAAAAAAAAACACCTTAAGGAGAGTTTTTCATTTGTCAAAATAATATATTAATCTGCTTCTCATAGGTTATCAAAAATTTAGAGATCATTATATGACAAAATGTCAAACTCCATCAAAAAAGGGACCTAAGGGTCAATGGGTTACAACTACTATTCCTTAGAAACAGTTTTTAAACTTACCTGTCAGGTTGAATGCTCATGCTTTGATTATACACGCCTTTGTATACATACTTTGATTATACATGTTTGATTAAAATTTCTTGTTGCCTGAAAGGTACCAAGCCCCAAGTAATCATACAGGTGAAACCAATGACACATGCTAGATTCCTTTTAGATTCCTTTTCTGGGATCCACCAGATCTTGTCCAGAAAAAAAGGTTGTATATCACATATTGAGTCCTTAACTAACTATATTCAGTGGACCTTAAATGATACCACAGCTGGTCTTTCTGTCCTAAATGAAAAAAATAAAACTAATGAGACAGGCCATCCTTCAAAATTGAACGGCATTAGACATTCTAACAACAGTACATGGGGGTACTTGTGCAATTGTAAAAACTAAATGTGTATACAATTCCTGGTTCTTCTGCTAACATCTCAATAGCTGTTGAAGATATTAGATGACATATCAATGACATATCAGACTCTAAAATTCCCTGGACCTTATCCTTATCCTCCCTAAGGGAAGCTATTACTAGCTCCTCTTGGTGGAAGTGTTTGTTAACTGTACTCATAATTATCCTAATAATTCTATTATTTGTCCTTGGCATACTTAATTGTTTCTTTGCCTTTGTCTCCTCCAGATTTAAAACTGTATGCCTGCTGGGGATTTAGCTCAGTGGCCTAAGTGCCTGCCTGTCAAGCACGAGGTCATGAGTTCAATCCCCAGTGCTGCAAAAGAAAAAAAGATTAAAACTGTATGCCTACCCAAGATGAAAACACCTAGTGTCTATCAAAGATCTTTAGATAGACTTTCTGCAGAGTATTCCTGACTGTCAGTCAACAACTACAACCTCATTGGTCATTGTCCATTCCTTCACAGCAATTCAGTTTAGTTCTTCAAAGGGGATTGTTATAGGCAACTGAGTTAGATAGAAATATTATAGGCACTCAGACAGGGCTAGGTCCTCAAAAAAGCCAGAGCAGAAAACCAGATACTTTGCAATCTTGGAGGAGACAGATGCCTCCCACTGTGGGCCAGACCTCAAGACAAAAGATCAAACAAATACACCCACATCCTAAAGATTGATATTCTAAATAGGTCTCTATCACCCTGAGAAAGCCAGGAGTCACCATTCCAATACCCTACAGGAGGAGTCACCCGCTCCTTAAGTATACCCACTTGCTACGTGACTCGCTTCCTCATTTGTCCCTGATTTAATCAATTTTATCTGACAAATTGATCTTATTGGTTGACCATAGTTCTGTCCTACTTCATGCCCACCTTGGGATTTCTCATTTTTCCCCACTTTGGACCTGCCTCGCCTTGTGGTTTTGCTCTAAAAAGTCCCTAGAAAAGACAGTCTTCGGTAACCCACCAGGACCCCTTCTGTGTCTCTCTCAGACAGAAGCTTTCTTTCTCTCAATAAATATATTCTGCTCTTTAAAAAAAGAATTAAAGGCATTATAACACAGCATTATATGCATGCCCATGTTTATAGTCACACAGTTTATAACTAAACCTTGGAAATAGTCCAAATGCCCATCAATCAATGAATGGATAAAGAAGATGTGGGTACTTTTATACACCACAGAATTACTCTACCATAAAGAAGGGTAAGGTTGAAGCATTTCTAACTAAATGGATGCACCATGAGACCATACTTTAAGTGGGATCAGTTGGACACACATGTTTAAATACTGCATTGTTTCTCTGGTATGAGAAACTGAAAGTGTAAATAAGGGCAAAAATGTATAATAGATATTGGGAAATGGAAAGAAAATGTTTATAGGAGAAGGGGAACAAGGAATGGAGAAAGGAAAGAAGGGACAAAAAAAGAATAGAAAGAAAAAATGGAAATAGAACTTTTGTGAATAAGGAGAAGAAAGAATGAAGAGAGGGGAGGACAATAGGAAGAAAAGAATCAAGATATATCATGTACAGGTACAAATTTCCTATGATGAATATGGTCATTATGTATATCTAAAATGTACTTAAGCGTCCTAAATACTAACAATCAAACAACCCACCATAGGTAATTTACAAGCATCACCCCAAGAATTAAACCAAAAAAAGAAAAGAAAATGAGAAGACACTTAAACAAGATGCAACCCCAGACATCCAGTTCACCAAAGGCAAACCCAGGGGCAATTAGATGGAATAATCCAAAAGCTTCCCACCTGGATTCTCTGAAGTGGTAACAGCAAAACAATTGAATGAGTCTCTGGAAAAAGTCAAATTAAAAATAATTTATCAGATAACTGCAGAGATTATGTCCACATTAAAGACCATGCTTAGTGACATAGAGCAGATACTGACCAAAAAAAGACACACATAAGAAAATTATGGAGCCATGAATGCCCAGCATATGAAAGAAATGAAATCCATGAGGCAGATTCGAACATATTCAGGAGAATAAAAATTCCATTGAAGGTATTTGCAGCAGATTAAGCCAATGTGAAAACAAGATCTCAGCTATAGAAGACAGGCTTGCAGTTAGAAATCCTGAAAGAAAGATTTCTCAGAAATACCAAGGGACCATGAGAAACCAGTCCAGCAGCTGCTAGATGAGGCAAAGAAGAATAACTTCAGATTGATTGGAGTCCATGAAAAAAGCAGGAGACAGCACAAATGATATAAAAAAAACCATTCATGAATGTCATGTCAGAAAACTTCTCTGATAGAGAAAAAGAATTTGACATACAGATAAGTGAGGCATATAGAATTCCATTAGCCATGATCAAAAAAAATCTACAGGCATATCATAGTCAAGATTCCAGAAATTCAATATAAGAATAGAATCTTAAAAGCTGTTAACAATATGCTACATATAAGAAACACATTTAATTCAAAAAGAAATTTATGGGCAGGCAATTTAGCACAGCGGTATAAGCATCTGCCTGGCAAGCATGAGGTCGTGAGTTCAATCCCTGGTACTCCCCCCAAAAAATTCATAGACTAAAAGTCAAAGGATGGAAAACAATACTCTGTACAACAGGAAACAGGCACAAAGCAAGGGTAGCTATTCTATTTGCAGACAAAGTGAATTTCAAGTCAAGACTGATTAAGAGAGATAAAGAAGGTCACTACATCATTGTAAAGGGAACAATCCAAGAGGAAAAGACAACAATCATAAATATATGTGCAACAAATGTATGTGCAGCACACCCAACTACATAAAACAAATATTAAGGAACATTAAAAAATCAAATAAGCACTAATACAATTGTGTTGGGAAATCTCAATAGCCCACTGTCACAAAAAGACAGATCAACAAGACAAAAACCCAACAATGATATGTTAAAACTGAACCAAACTTTTGAACAAATAGACTTAGTAGGTGTCTACAGTGTTCCACCCCACAACATCAGAATATACACTCTTCTCAGCTGCACATGGGATGTTCTCTAAAATAGACCACATACTAGCTCACAGAACATGTGTAAGTAAATGCAAAGGAATTGAAATTACCCCATGCGTACTATCAGACCACAGTGCATTGAAATTGGAAATCAATGGCAAAAGAAATCACAAGAACTTCATAAACACATGGAAGTTAAATAGCATCCTCTTGAACAACCAATGGGTCACAGATGAAATTAAAGGAGAAACTAGACAGTGTTTACAGTTGAATGATAATGACAATAAAACATTCTGGAACATATGCGACACAATAAAAGCAGTCCTAAAAGGGAAATTTATAGCACGAAATACCTGTATTGGGAAAACAGAGCAAACACAAATAAACAACTTATTGATAAACTTCAAACTTACAGAAAAAGAAGAGCAGGCTAAGCCAAAAGCTCATATAAGGGAGAAAATTATAAAGATTAGAGCATAAATTAATGCACTGGAGACTGTCTTGGTTACTTTTCTGTCATTGATGAGACAAAATACCCGACACCCAAAATTAAGAAAGGAAAGGCTCCCAGTTTGTGGAAGTTTCAGTTCATAATCAGCTGACTTCAAGGCAGGGTGGTGTGTCAGAGGAGCAACAGTTCATGGCGGTAGAAGACAGCAAAAGCAACAAGAGCAAAAATGAAGGAGCATGAAACAAGACTCTTTATGTTCCTTATATGCTGTATGTTGGCTACCCACTTAGGATGAATGCAGCACTCGTATCTATAATTCTAGCATTGGACCATGAGTCAGTCATAAACTCTAGAAGCCCCAGGACTGCATGAGGCTTTGGAAGAACGTCTAGATACAAACCATAGCATTCCGCCCCTGCCCCTCCAAAGACTCATGTATGTCCCTTTATGCAAAAAGACATTTAGTCCATCTCTAAGAGTTACCAATGTCCTAACAGTTTCAGCTTTGCTGAAAAGTCCAAATTCCATGTCTCCTCTGAGATCTAAGGCAAACTCTTAGCTGTGAGCCTCTATACAAATGCAAAGTTAAACACTTCCAGCACTCAATGGCACAAGATAAACATTACTAGTCCAAAAGGTTCAAACAGGGATACAAAGGATTGGGACTGAAGCAAGTCCAAAATCCAGCAGGGCAAATATTAAATCCTGTAGTTTCATGCACAGCGTCCGATGCAACCTGTGGCAAGTTGTGAGCTCCAAAGTGTTTGCGTGGTTCCACCCCTCCAGCACTTCAGGGGGCTGCAGCTCCCATGGCTTCTTCCTTCCACACAAGCTGCCACTACTGTGGCACCAATCTGTATGAGGTCTTCATGAGAGGTTGAACAAATGGGGTCATCTGGCCTTAGACTGTCAGCCTCCACAACTGTGAGCTAGATACACCTTTGTTCTTTATACATTACCACATCTCAGGTATTTCATTACAGCAATGGAAAATAGTTACACACATTGGCCTAAAAAACCAAAGTGTGAGGCTCTAGGTTTGATCCCCAGCTCTAAGGAGAAAAATAAAAAAGTCATGACGTAGAACCAGACTGACAAAGGATTTCTCGCTGCCAGCCCTGAGCAGTGGATGCCATGCCTGACATGAAAACTGGATGTTGCTGTTGCTAGAATAAACTTTCTGTTTCTCTGCTTCTTTCTTTGTTTTACTATCTCCTGAAGTTATCCAGATGAATATGTCCAATTGACCAAGCCCAGGTCACGTGCCGCAAGAAAAGCTGTGACCGTGTCTGGTCCTTCTCTTTCTATGTGGGATGGTGGCTCTGCCTCTTACCAAAGCTCACAGAGTGGGAAATTCCTGAGGAGACTGAGATGACGGGCAACCACAAAACCAAGAAATAGGTCCCACACTAACACAGCAGCCACCCTGTGTTAGACTACCGACACAAGAAGGGATTGCCACTTTTTGAAGAACTAGAAATCTTAAAGGAAAAAAATGAGACAGGATCTCACTATGAAGTTCAGACTGGCCTTGAGCTCACTTTGTAGCCCAGGCAGGTCTCAAACTTGCAACAATTCTCCTGCCTCAGCCTCCCGAGTGCTGGGATTATAGGCCTGCACCACCATGCCTGGCTAAAGGAAAATTTAAGAAACCAATCTGAGAAAATTTCATGCGTAACTGTGAAAACATGTCAAACTCTTCAACAGGAAGAGGAGCGGTTGCGTTATCGCCCGGCAGCGCAGGGCATGGGTAACAGACTTCCTTTTGCTCTGCCCACTTCTCTCACCACACCTCTGTGAGGCTGGGATTATTATGAGAGCGAGGCTTGTTTTCAAGGCACTAGGTCCCTCTCTGTATTATCCATCCCTCCTAATCATTGCAGCTTTAGGGGAACGTGAGTCCCATAACCGCTGAGAATTGCTGAAGGAATCCGCTGCACTTGAAATCAAAGGGCTGTATCAGACACAGTTATTCCCAGGCAGGGGCTGAAAAAGTTTGTTGAGCTGTACTAAGAACCTCCACAAACCCCATGCACACCTCCAGGGGATCGTTAAAGGCCTTGGAAAGGAAAGTTTGAAAATCACTGGGTAAAGCAGACAGGGTATCTAAAGACCCAAGTTTTAAGTGTGTCACAGCTGCTGGAATCACAGTAGTACATCTCCAAAGCTTGAATCTCTTTAGTAAACCTTTTTTATCCTTCTATAAAATGGGAAAGGGCTGAGGATGTAGCTCAGTAGCATAAGTGCCTGCCTGGCAAGCACACAGTCCTGAGTTCAATTCCTGGTACAAAAAAAAAAAAAAAAAGAATAAAATGAGAAAATACTGCCATCTCCCAGGGTTATCGGAAAGACTGATAACTCCATAAAAGACTATATGTAAAATCTCGTTGAATATACAATGTTGTACAAGTCAGATGTGACTAATTTTTCTCGTAGGCACATAGGTCCAAGAATTTTAAACCAGAGCACTTGGCCCTATATTAGGATTGACTGGGAAGATCCTGCTGCCATACAAGATATGGGGGTCAGAGGTTCATTGTGCTTTCCATCAAGAGTGCCCCAACAGTCAGGATGGAACCCAGCTTGCAGCCTTTCCTGTCCCCATCACTTAAATGCCTCATCCAGGAGCTATGACTTGCTTTGCTGCCTTGCTTGTCATTTTGGGGTAAATCAATTACCTGCAAAAGTTCAGCTCCTTCTCTCCTTCTTCCTCCTCCTCTTCCTTCTCCTTCCCCTCTCCTTCTTAATGGTAATCAGGATTGAACCCAGAACCTTTGCACTGAGCTGCATCTCCAGGTCTTTGTTTTTTGTTTTTGTTTTTGTTTTTTTGTTTTTTTTTTTTTTTGAGACAAGATCTGACTATATTGCTAAGTTGCCCGGACCAGGTTCAAATTTATGATCCTTCTGCCTCAGTCTCCCAGAGTCTCCTGCCTCAGCTTCCGAGAGTGATGGGACTACAGGTGTGTACCACCACACCAGGCTTCAGCTTCTGATTTGCATGTCTCGGTGTAGAAGGGAGTGCCTCCCAGCTCAGCCCAGGGACAGCTTACTTGTTTTCTCATTTCCCCTCCTTAGTCCCCAGGCTGCCTCCCCAGGGACTTTCCTCCAAAGCCCTGGGAAAAGCTGGTTGGCTGATGCGTTTCTCCTTCTCGCTAGCCTTGGTCTCTCCTAGGTTAGGAGCCATGGCATGAATTGTGATTGAGTTCTACTGGGAGGCTGTCCTCAAGGTGGCTGTCTTGGGGTGTCATGGGGTGAGCCTAAACCCCATGAAATGCCCCTGTAAGCTTTTCCTAACATGTGTTCAGTGGGCTGGGCTGTGAAATTTCCCCAGGCTTTCATAGTACTCCTACCTGAGAAACAAGAATGAAATTGGCAGGGCGTTGACAGGGCTGCCATTGGCAGCCCTAATGGAATAAGTAGGACAAAGGAAGAGGGGAGACAAGGCAGGAGGCTTTAGGCTTTGCCTGTTGGCCAAGGGACACAGGAAAGGAGGAGTCTGTGTATCAGTGTGTGGGGCAGTGACAGAGTTATACAACATAGTGTCTGTATTTTGCAATAACTATGAAAAGAATTTTTTAAGATGTATAATAAATATATCTGAAATGGTTACTATTTATGAATCATTTGCTCTAGTCACTTGTTCTGAGCCTAAGAAATGGGGAAAAGAGATAAAAGTAGGCCTTTTTGTGGGGAGGAAGGAATCGAACTCAGGACCTTACACTTGACAAGCAGGCACTGTGCCACTGCTCTGTACCCCTGGCCTAAAAGGAAGCCTTTGCATTTTAGAACCTACTGCAGTTTGAATGTCTCCTCCAAAACTCTTGTTGAAATTTAATTGTCATTTTAACAGTTTGAAGAGGTAGGACCTTTAAGAGGTTATTAGTTGTGTTCATCAGCTTTCTGTTGTGACAGAATACTTGAGAGAAACAATTTACAGGGGAAAGATTTATGTTGGGTTCATGGTTTCTAAGGTTCAGGCCATGGTAAAGGGCTCCATTGTTTCCCAGCATGTGGTGAGGCAGTGCTGTAGAGCACTGTGGAAGAGGGTGGCAGAGTAAAGCTGCTCACCTCATGGCAGCCAGGAAGGAGAGACAGATGACAGAGAGACAGAGAGAGAGAGAGACACAGAGACAGAGAGAGAGACACAGAGAGACAGAGACAGAGAGCGAGACAGGATCCCAATATACCCTCCAAGATCATGCCCCCAGTGACCTACTTTCTCCTTCCAGCAATCAGGCCCCACCTGCTAGTTTCTGTCACCTCCCATAGCACCACCAGATAGGACCAAGTTTTTAACACAAGAGCCTTTGGGGGACATTCTGGATCCCAACCACAACAGTCCGTGAGTGGACTGAAGCAGTGAGTTAATTGTTGTGAATATGGGTCTGTTAAAAAAGGGGGAGGTTGGGCTGGGTGTGGTGGTACAGGCTATAAACCCATGGGTTGAGAGACTGAGCCAGGATAGAAAGTTTGAGGCAAACCTGGGCAGCTTAGTGAGGCTCTGTTTTAGAATAAGAAATTTAAAGGGAGATTAGAAATGTAGCTCAATGTGAAGGCCCTGGGTTCAATGCCCTGTCCCACAAACAAACAGAAAGGAGGTGTTGGGCCCCACCCTTCCTCCCTCAGCCTCCAGGGTACACGCACGCCCTCCCACCACGCTGTGATGCAGCAGGAAGGCCCGCTCGAAATGTGACTTCCCAGCCTCCACAACTTCTTTGTTGATAATTTACCCATTCTGCGATGATCTGTTACAGCAGCAGAAAACACATGATGACAAACACATACCCCCAGAAAAAATTCTAGAAGAGAATGGGTGACATTCGGTTCTCCAAGTTCTTGGCGACTCACTGAATCTCCTCCATTTTCCTTATATGCAGGAAGGGATTTGATAGAGGAAGCCTGTGAGCTGGAAATATTTCTCACTACATCTTTGTTTTCTCATGTATGTAATTGTTTATTATTCTAAAAATCAGCAGTTGGTACCTTTCATCACAGAAAGATGAAAGGCAATAACTGTATTCTGTAGCATTATACTTTAAGACAGATTTTATTATGAAAAATCCAATTTGCTACAACAAAAAACCAAAACAACATGGACCAACTGGGGCGTAGCTCTGTTGTAAAGCAAGTGCTTAGCATATGGAAGGCCCTAGTTTGCATCCTCAGCACCAAACTACAGCAAACAATAGAGGTTTTCGTGAAAGTAGATAACTTTTAGAGTTGATAATGAAGGGGAAAAAAGTTAAACGTTTAGAGTCCAGGGGAATTGTTCAGTTGGATTTCCTAACAGAGAGTATTACAGGACCTGCTGGAATAAAATTAATTCTTTACACTGTATCTAATCTGTAGCTTCTTGGGAAAGAGACCGTTTAGATGGGGAGAAGTCAAGGGCATTTAGGGTCCTGAAAGGGTAAATAAAGACAGTCATTTAAACAGTTGTCTTCCATTCTGGCAAATCATAGCATCGCTAGATGTGTAGGGTGCAGGTGGGCTAGCAGGATGCTAACAACCGGAGGTGGTTGTGTGATGGGTCTCATACCTGTGATCAGGCCCGCTGAAGACTAATTGTCACATCGCCAATCTACAGCTGAGAGGGTACTCACAGATCTGGGAAGCAAGATACCATCAGTGCTGGTTTCTGCAGAACATTCAGCCCCACAGGCAGGCAAGAGAGGAAATCAAGCAGAAGGACTGCTGCAGGAAGTACGCCCCCCAGGGCCGGTGGAGATGGTGTTCTTTATCCATCAGAACTACATCTTTCTGTAGAACAAAGAGCTCAGGATTGATACTAGATACTCAAACTACAAACCATGCCAAGCTAAAAATGTGACCTCAATTATGCAGGATTAAGACATTAAAAGACGGGGGATCCTAAACCCTGTCCAAATGAAGGAGAAAGTTCTTAGAATCTGAGCCAGCTCTGGTGCTAGGAGGCAGGGACTTCTTTGGACATTCTTCATACTTGAGTGTCTTTCTAACCCTTGGAACAATTTATTTATGAACATGTGTGTGTGTGTGTGTGTGTGTGTGTTAGTGGGAATTGAACTCAGGGCCTTACATGTTTATGTATGAATCTCAAAGCAAGAATAGATTTTAAAATTTACCAAATACCAGCAATATTATATAATGATTTGTGGAGGGATGCAAAGAAAATTATGAACCCTGTACTTTCATAAATCTTTATATTTTCCAAAGTGTTTCCATAATCCTGAAAGGTTTTTTTAATCTTTGTAACCTTTATTCATCCTTTCCAGGATGCCTTCTTCTACTAATTTTACTTTGTTGTGCATGTACTAGTTTTGAAGTTGCATGCACTGTATTTTTATCTCTCTCTGCCTTTTGTTTGTTGGTTGGTTGGTTTTGGGCAGGGCTAGGATGGAACCTAGGACCTTACACATGCTAGGCTAGTGCTATACCACTGAGCCACACCCCCAGCGAGGATGGCATTATTTCTGAAAGCTCTGGTGTAGACAAAAGGCCTAAATGGCAGAGGGAGCCCTTGGGTGTGAGGACTTCCTCAGCTCTTCATTATAAGTACTTTGCATGGAGTTATGGTTTTCCATAGGAAAATTCTATGCAAAATGAGTTGGAAGGAAGAACACTAGCACAAGTAAGGCGTTACTTTATTCAAAAAACTAGTATGACTTAGAGGGACAGGCAGGGGTCAGGGCATGCCAGGTATTTTGTTTGTTTGGTTTTTAGTTGTTCATTTTTACAGCACTGGAGAGGGAACCCAAGGTTGCTCTACTACTGAGATACATCCCAGACTTTTTCTTTCTTGAAGTTTTTTCTTTTTGCTTTTTACTCTTCACTTTGAGGCAGGATCTCACTAAGTTGCCCAGGCAGGACTCAAACTTGTGATCCTCCTGCCTCAGCCTCCCTCAGTGCTGGATCAGGCGTGAGCCCTATGACCCACTTGCACTGTAAGGCAAGGACTTCATCCACCATTGTGAGTCGAGCACCTGAATGTGAGTAATGATGTCACTTACTGTGATGGGCAACCTTGAAAGTAGAGATTTTTGAGGAAAAACTGTGTATTTGAGGTGTCTTTGATAACCTGTCAACGAAGCAGTTGGACATATGGATCTAGGAGGCCAGGAAATGCAGAGTGATAGGCAAATTGTTCACATGAAGAAGCACAGGAGGAGTTCCCTGGGGTCTTTCCCTGGCTTGGCTCCTTGTGCCATATGATAGCGTGAATGAGCTTTTCTCTATAATACGGGGGCGCTTGGTTACAAAATGCTTAACGAGGTTGGGCAAAACCAGGAATTCACTGGGATGATATGGAGGTAGCTCTTCTGGTCAGGGAAGAATTGATAAATCAAAACTACAAGGATGGAAATGCAGCCAGTTTAAGGAACAACTGGGAAGACAGACTTTCCATAGCTCCTTTTTTCCTCACTTCACGTCCCTCAATGCCTACTGGCCTCCTCTGTGTGGTCATAAAGAGACACAGTTATAAGAAGATAGAATTTCTCTATAGATTGTATGCTGAATGTTCTCCCCAAAGGTCCATGTTTGCAAGGCTTAGACCCCAGGGTGATGTTTCGGGAGGTGCAGTAGATCTTTAGGAGGTGGGACCCACTGGGGCTTTGGGCCTTTGAGGGTGTGCCGTTGAAGGGATTGCCAGGACCTGCCCATCCTCTCTGTCACTCTGCTTCCTGGCACATGACGTAAGCAGTCTGCTGCACCCTTCTCTTCTGCCATGAGGTGCCTCCCTTGCCACGACTCAAAGCAACAGGGCTATCCAGTCCTGAAATGGAACCTCCAGAACCACGAACCAAAACAAACCTCTTTACTTCACAAGTAGCCTGTGCCGGGTATTTTGTTATAGTAAGAGACACCTAATGCAATTATTGGCTGGTTCTCATTGTACAGTTTGAAGTGCAGGTCACCAGTGAGCGACTAATCTTTTATAGTCCCAGTTTAAAGCTGTGGGGTCGGAATTGTTGACCTGGACAAATCCACTCTGGTAATAGGCATTCTGTGTCGTGCTAGTGATTTGGTTGCTGTGATAGAAATCCAAAATAACAGTGGATTAAACAAAATAGGAAGTAATTTCTTTCATGCAAATTCCCAGACATACATACAGTCCTAAAAACATACATAACGTGAGTGCTATGGATTAGAGGGGCGGGTCTAGTTCTGTTGGGCTAAATACAATATTTGGAATCCTGTTTAAGGAAAAGCTACAAAATTTGCAGCATAAAACTAGGTACAAAATGACCTGCTAAATATGAGATCATAAATTATAGCAAGTTCCCGGAGCTTTAGAGTTTCAGGTTCTTTCCTTTCGGGACTCCATCAGCCTGTTTATCAGACGTGCTTCCTAATTGCGCGCTGCTGTTCTCTGCAGCTAGGACATCCACAGCTCACAGCGATTGCAGTGCTCACAGGCACCCAGGCAGGCGAGGGGCTCTGCAGCTTCCACTCCATTAGTTTCATGGTCAGTCTGCTTGGACCATGACAAAAATTCTACTATCCTGTAAGAGGAGGAGAACAGATGTACAAGTATCAGTCTGTTCCACTGCTGCGTAATGAATAGCCCCAAAGGATGTGATTTGAATTTTTAAGTAAGGATCTCAGATGAAACATATCAGTTTAATATTGAGAAAAAATGTTTTAACAGTAGTCAATAGATTTAATGAACTGCACTGAAATGTGTTGAAGCCTTTGTGTCTGGAGGAGCTTGGGGGATAACTTCTGAAGGGCTTTCTTCATGAACATCTGACCAAAAGATTTGATAAACTTTAAGGTAATACAGTAAAATGCAAAGGGCATGGGCTTCAGTGTGAAAAGGATCTGGGCTTAAATTCCCATTCTATGTCTAGCTAGTGGAGTGACTGTGGACAAATAATTGAACCTCTCTGAACTTTGATTTCCTTACCTGTAAAATGGAAATAAAAAGACCTAATTTGAGATTTGATAAGGATTAAATTTGAATGAATTTTAAATACACAGACAGGTAATAATAGAGCTCAACCCAAATTATTTCCCTCTCTCCTGC
>RJWT010005019.1:0-31880 GCA_004365215.1 Cuniculus paca
CACCCCTGCCTATGCTATGTTTAGTTTTCCATAAACTTTCACTGTAGAGCAAGGAAGAGAAAAGGGGATTTCTTGTATTCCAGACATAGTTCCCTTTTACCCCCACTGGAACCAAAGTTCCATCTGACAGGATCAATCATCCTAACCAATAATCACTGCCTGGTCTGCTAGTTCACTGACATGAGGAAGCTAAAGTGGCCAGCTCCTCAGTTTAAAAGCACCAATAATGAGTTCCCCAGTAAAAGCTGGGAACTAAGAATTGTAAACTAGCACAGGCCAGAACTGTGGAACAAAGACCCAAAAGCTTTACTGACGGATCACTAGGTGAGAGGAATTCATTCCTGGGCCAGGAGTTAGCTCAGCAGCGTAAGCACCTGCCTGGGAAGTGGAAGGTTGTGAGTTCTATCGCCTGTACAGAGAGAAAGAGAGAGACAGACATTTCCATTCCCTGATTCTCTGGTTTGTGAATGCTACCAATGACAAAAGCATCAATCACCACTTACTGGTTGCAGTTTCAAAGAAGAGACCTTTTAGACAGTATTATTATAACCCTGCAAAAAGTAGCCAGCCAGCTGGCAGAGTAAGTGAACCTTCAAAACAGCATTCCCCTGTCATACCAATTTAGCTGCTTTAGGATAATGAGGAACATGGGAAGACCAGAAATTCCAAGGACGTAACTTCAATGCCACATTTTACTTAGAAACAAACTCCCCAGTGAGAACCAAAATGGTTCAAATATGGTAACATAAATAAGACTTTCTGTAAGGTATAAGTAACTTTTCTAAAAAGCAATGCAGGCAGGGTAGGCAAATTCACATCCAGAATGTTATTCCAGCAAAAACATCCCCAGCCCTCTCCTTTCCATTATAAAAGTGGTCCAATGCAAGTGTGATGGCTAATCTTGATTGTAAACTAGACTGGAGCAGGAAACATCCAATCACTTCCCAGCTTTGTGGCTAAAATCAAATGAAGAGATACTCAGAGGGGTGATTCAGGTTTTAAGGACACAACCTTATCAACAGATTAAACCATTGATAAATTTATAGCTCAATGTGCTAGGAGGATGAAGAGAAGAGTCCAGCTGGAAAAGGCTGGTCACTGGGGGCATGTCTTGTCTTGGGCTCTTTCTCTCCTGCTTCCTAAAGGCTGCCATGAGATGGGTAGCTTTCCTCTACACCCTTCTGCCATGATGTTTAAATTGTTTTTCTCAGGTATTTGGTCCCAGTGACAAAAAGCTAACACAGCAAGAAACCTGCCACCTGATGTCTGAGAAATGATACCTCAGCGGGTCAGTGCTTGCTCCCTGCTGTTAACAAGTCAGTCATTCAGCAGTAGCACAGCCAGGTCAGACTCGGTGAGTAGAGGTCCACACTGCTGAGTGCATGCATATCTCCATACCTGCGCTCACTGCATCTTTTCCATAAATCCGTAAGGCAAGGAGAGGGTTGGATAGAGAAAGAGGCTGAAATCCACAGGTGATACTGAAGAGAAACACACACACACTATTCTACACCCATTCAGAAGATTATCCGTGTGTCTATTCTCCATACTCTTAATCATATTCCCAAGCCCATTACTACTGCCATGAATCAGAATAGATCTTCATCTCTAACTTTCTCAACTAGATGAACTGCTCGAAGCTTTACCCACTGGGAGAATAATTTCCCTTCACTTCTGAGTGTGACTATGCTGCTATAAATGTCTCCTTGCAGGTGTTACCAATATATGATATAGAACCGCATAAACTATGCCGAAGGTTTTTCTACTTCCATCAAATGGAACTCCTCATAAGGCCACATCTGTGCAATGAAAGTGAAGAATCAAATAGCAGGAGTATGAACTAAATAAGTCACATAAATTGTCAACAATAAAAGCAGACTATAAAATTGCCATGCACTTGATGTTTTACATCATGCATATGTATGCATATACAAAAAAGATCTAGAAGGAAATATATCAATATATTACTGGTCATCTGGTGAGGTATGGGTGATTTTTACAGTTTTATACACTTTTCTGTATCCAAGTTTTCCTATGATAAAGAAAATTGTTTTTGCTAAAACAATTTTAAAGATATGGACAATTTTTTTATATCTCTTAATGGAAAAAGAGCCTCAGAATATGTACCAGTATATGTAGTGTGAGTGTTTATTTGGTAGTATTAGTACCTATACAAACTAATACATCCACACAATGAAAGGAGATACAGCAGCATGTTAAATAGTTGGATTTTAAGTGATTTATGTTTCTTTTTTCTTTTCTGACATTTCCATAAGCAAAATCCTGGTTCATAGATGAAGAAATGAAATAAAGCAGAGACACTAATTTTTTAAGAAAGTCTGAATCTTAACCCAATGGTCTTTTGTTATAGTTGGTAGTGGTGGTGGGTGTTTTGTTCTGAGACAGGGTCTTGTTGTGTAGTCCAGACTGGCCTAGAACTCACACGGTCTTTACACAGCTCTTAGCCTTTCATATGCATTTAAGGTATGAAAGCTTTATTTTATCTAATGTTCTAAACAACAGAAGCATCTAGGGGGCAAGGAAAGGCAAGGAGTAAAAGGGTTCCAAGGATGAAATAAACAGAACATTAGCTTAAGAGTTGAGCCAGCCTCAATAGTCAGCAGTCCTCTGGAGGACTAGATCACAAAGTGTTATGGCTGATAACACTGTGAACTTGAGAAGTTTAAAGTTTAAGCAACTCAGCAGAGAGACAGAGTCCTTGCTTCATAAACATCCTGGTCTTATGCAAGAGGTGGGCAAGGAGATTTTGTGAGCGCTACACCGATCCTGGGAGGGGGTGACCTATGTACCATGTAAGGCAGGAAAAGAGGCTTGCTCTTCTCCCTTTCTGTTCCTGTTGCTTTGCTATCTTCTGCTGCTTAAAGTATTGTCCCAGTGCCATGCCATCCTGCCTTGCAGCCAGCTGAGTATAGACTGAAACCTCCATCCACTGTCAGCTACATAAACCTTTCCTTCCTTAATTTTGGGTGTTGGGTCTTTTGTTTCAGCAACGGGAGAAAAGTAACCAACACACAAGGATAGAGAAATCCTATGAGCTCTTCAAAGCATGTTTGGGAATTCAGACTTCATCCTGAGGCTAATAAGGAAACACTGAAGAATTTTCAGGAAAAGATGACTACTTTTAGGCTTTAGAAAAACTACTCCAGCCGGGCGTGGTGGCTCACGCCTGTAATCCCAGCACTCGGGAGGCTGAGACAGGAGAATTGTTGTGAGTTCGAGACCAGCATGGGCTACAAAGTGAGCTCCAGGCCAGCCTGAACTGCATAGTGAGACCCTGTCTCAAAAAGAGAAGGGCTGGGGATTTAGCTCAGTGGCCTAAGTGCCTGCCTGACAAGCGTGAGGTCATGAGTTCAATCCCCAGTACCTCAAAAAAATAAAAGAAAAAGAAAAACTACTTCAGCTGCAATTTTGTAAACTGCATTGTATAAATGCAAACAGGACACAAAAATAAAGATAGGGAATCTGCTGCAATATGTACTCTGAACCACACATAAGAAAGGCATCTTTATCCCACTTACCCACTTTACCCCACTTACTCTAACAATGAGAAAAAAGAAACTGGGAGAGTTTAAGGTGAAAGAATGTGTCCAAAGGCCACGGTCTTCCACTATGCCGTGTGACTTCTTAGTCTATAATTCTAAGAGATTCTAAGTATATTTTGTTCAGTATAATTCAAACGTGGCAGGGTAAAACTACTAAGGTAGTGCCTTTAAGATAAACTGCTCCAAATCATTATTAACTAATTTGTATACCACATAAATTTCAATGCACTGCCAGGGCAAAGAGAGGACAACGAGAAGCTGACTTCTGCAGATAGCTGAGAATGTTTTTGCTCTTGAAACAACTGATGTCCCATTTAGAGAAGTGGAAAAAACTGTTAAATGTTTCCTAAATCACTCCTCACTGACATGACAAATTCACACATTTAATCTATACTAAAGTAAGTGTAACTTTGATATTATTTACAGGTCTTTCCACAAAGTACTAGGTAGGTTGCTAGCTAACAATGTCACAATTATGACCACTTTTAACTAACTTGAGAAAAAAATACTTCTGTTTTAAAAACAAAACTTAGGGTTCTAAAAACACTAGCAAGCACCAGGCACCTATAATTGTAGCACTAAGGAGGTTGAGGTGGAGAGATCACCTTGAATTCAAGGCCAGCCTGGGTACACAGTGAATTCAGGACCAGCCTGAACCACATAGCGAGACCCCTATCTCAAAAAAAAAAAACAAAAAAAAATTTTTTAATTTAAAAAAAAAAACACTAGCAAAAGTAATTTGTTCTACCAATTCTGCCTATTTCCTTACAACAGTTTCACAAAATTAATCTTGGCTATCTCCAGGACAGAGGTTCCTTAACCATACTTTTCAAACCAAAAAATCATGACACAATCTGACAAGCTGCTTTTATCCTAATTTCTTAATCTGTCATATAAAAATATGAGTTATATAGGCCAGGTGTGGTGGTACATGCCTGCAATCCCAGCACTCAGGAAGCTGAGGCAGAAGGATCGCCAAAGTTCAAGGCCAGCCTGGGCTACATAGTGAGCCCTAGCCAGGCAGAACTACAGAGCAAACCCGTCTCAAAAAAAAAAAAAAAAAAAAAAAAAAAAAAAAAAAAAAAAAAAAAAAAAAAAAAAAAAAAAAAAAAAAAAAAAAAAAAAAAAAAAAAAAAAAAAAAAAGGAAAAAAAGCTATAAAATTGTAAGAACAGATTAACAAAATGTTATTGAAATTAACTGAATTTTCTAAAGAATAGTTATTTCAAAAAATCTGACGCATGAACCCAGGGATATCCTGTTCACACAGGTACATTAAAAAATGGGAGATCAAAGAGAAAATATATATTTTATTAATAAATTATCACACATTGAATAACAAGCAAATAGAATATTTAATAACTTAGAAATATAAATACCACTTAAGGGGGTACAAAATTATTAAAAAGCAACTCACTAGGGGCCAGGGATATATCTCAGCAGTGTAAATGCCTGCTTGGCAAGCACAGGGTCCTGAGTTGAATTCCCAGTACCAAAAAAAAAAAAAAAAAAAAAAAAAAGAAACCACTTATATGTTAACTCAAAATACAGTTTTGGTCCATCAAGCACTACCATTACAATACAGCACAGAAATTAAAGTTCAGGCTTATAGCAAAAGTCAAACAGTTCTCACGTTTTTGCAAAGAAAGTTTTATTAGAATACAGCCACTTGGGAGCATTACAATCCCTTACTTGAGATTATATTACAAAGCTACTGTGATAAAAACAGCATGGTACTGGCAAAAAAAGAGACCCAGAGATCAATGGAACAAATTAGAAGATACAGAATTCCAAACATACTCAGTCACTTTATCTTTGACAAAAGTGTCAAACACTTTCACTGGAAGAAATCCTCTTTAATAAATGGTGCTGGAAAAACTTGCCTTCTACATACCAAAGATCAAAATTGGACTTCTTTTTTGGTGGCACCAGGGATTGAACTCATGACCTTGCGCTTGCCAGGCAGGTTCTTAGGCCACTGAGCTAGATGCCTGGCCCTTGTCTTTTTGAGACAGGGTCTCACTATGCTGCTCAGGCTGGCCTTGAGCTCACTTTGTAGCCCAGGCTGGTCTCTAACTCCCAATGATTCTCCTGTCTCAGCCTCCTGAATGCTGGGATTACAGGCATGAGCCACCACGCCAGGCTTGGGCCCATATTTTTCACCATGCACTAAAGTCAAAATGGATCAAAGGTCAAAATATTAAAACAAACATTAAATCTGCTGGAAGAGAGAATTCACTGGGCTACACAGTGAAGACACTGTTATAGGCAAAAGCTTTACGACTAAAATCCTGGTCACACAGAAACTATCATGAAGAATCAACAACTGGGATCTCTTATTAAAAAGCTTTTGCATAACAAGAGAAACCACCAGCAGGGTGAAGAGACAGCCCACATTGCGGGAAAAAATGTTTGCCAGCTGTTTCTCAGACAAAGGATTACTATTAAGAATACATAATAAACAAAACAAAACATCAGACCACTCCAAATTTAAAGACCCAATCCAAAAATGGGCATCTGAGGTGAATACACACTTCATAGATGAAGTACAAACAGCAAATAATTGTATGAAAAAATGTTCAACATCACTGGTCATTCCATAGCTGCAAATTAAAACATCACTGAGATACCATCTCACCCCAGAAAGAATGGCTATTATTAAGAAATCAACCAATAACAAATGCTGGTGGGGCTGTGGAGAAAAAGGAACCCTACTCCACTGTTGGTGGGAATGTAAACTGGTACAACCACTGTGGAAATCAGTATGGAAATTTCTCAAAAAACTAGGACTAGAAGTTCCATTTTTACCCAGGTATTCCCCTTCTGTGTTTCTTCCGGAAAGACTTAAAAGCATTGTACCACAGTGATATATGCACACCTATGTTTATAGTAACGCAGTTTATAATAGTCAATCAAATGTTGGAAACAACCCAGATGTCCATTAACCAGTGAATGGATAAAGCAAATACGTTTTTCTTCATACAGTGGAGTACTACTCTGCTTACCACATTCCTAGGTAAATGGATACACCTTGAGACCATACTGTTAAGTGAAATAAATCAGACATACATGTAAATTTCACAATGTTTCTCTGGTGTGAGAAACTGCAAGTATAAATAAGGACCAAAATGTGTATTAGGTATTATGAACAGAAAAAATGTTCAAATGGGGAGGAACAAGAGAGGGGAGATGGAAAGAAACAAGGGAAAAGTAAAAAAAAAAAAAATAAGGAAAAAATGGAAATACAGCTTTTGTAAATGTGGAGTGGTGGAGGGGTTGAAGGAAAGGTAAGGCAATGAGGAAAAAAGAATTAAGTTGTATCATGTGCACGTACAAATTCTCTATGATGAATGTGGTCATTATGTGTTATCTGAAATGTACCAGTAAAATCTGATTGAGGAAAAAAAATCACTGGAATTGCTGATTTACTTTTTAAAGCAACACCCAGGCTACCAAGCAGAAACAGACTGAAGAAGAGGCAACAGCAGAATCAACTAGCGCAGAGGATATACGCTGCAGCAGAGGTCTCATGGAAGGAATTAGGTCAGGTGAATGTTTTAAGGACTAGCTAAACAGGACATGTTGGTGATTGTACGTGATTTGTGTGGGTGGAAAAAAGAATCAAAGAATAACTCGTTTTAATTTTTTCCTAAGCACATGTGTAGTTGATGGCAGATGATTAGAAGAAAAGTATAGGAAGGGATGTGAAGACGTCTGTTTTGTACAGGTTAAGTGTGAGATACTTGTTATACAACCTGTTAGGGAGACCAGATGGTCATTCTGGAGCTCAGAGAAGAATCAGAGTTGTAAATTAGTATTTTAGAATACATAGATAAGTGATCAATAGAAATATAGTATTTATATAATTTAAAACTTTTCTGAGTAGCCACATTAAAAAAAAACTAAAAGAATCAGTTCAAAATTAATATTCATAATATATTTTATGTAGCCTAGTGTATCTAAAATATTCCAATAAGCAATCAATAGAAATTAATTAATTTTTGTAAATTATTTATTAATTTATATTCCTTTACATTCTTTTTCTGTACTCTTTGGAATCTGATGTGTGTTTTTATACTGATAGCACATCTCAGTTGCAACATGGATACTGAAAAACTGGTAGGTATCAACACGTAGCTGAAATTGAGATGCTAAACTGCACAGATAGTGGTTGAGTGTTTAGAATGTTGAATTTTCAACATGTAGATTTTTGGAAATAGTGCAATGATCATAGGAGTTTTTACAGTGTTGAGGAAAAAACAGTTGGAATTAATGAGGTCAAATGAGTAAAAGGCGAGGGTTTCAGACATACCATCTGAGTTATGATACCACTGGAAATAATGACAGTAGTAGTGTTGAATTAGAAAGCTAGGTGCTAGAATCCTTAGTGAAGGATGGAGGTGATAAGGATGCCCCACCAGGTTAACTTACAGAATTCTATTTCCTTTGTAACATTCATTTCAGTTGTTGGATATCTGATACCAGTCTTCAAGAAAGCAGAACCAAGTTTGTCTTGTTTATTGCAGTACTGCCAGTGCTTGTCCAATGCCTGGCACATTAAGCTCCTTAAACATTTACACAAACTATATAAGGAGTGTTTGGTTCTGGTCTTCCTTCTGCAAGGAATCACTTGGGTTTTAGTCAGCATTTATGTTTGCTTTTTTATTCTTTTGGAGACAGGGTCTCACCATGTAGCTCTGGCTGGCCTTGAACTTGTGGCAATCTTCCTGCCTTAGCCTCCTGAGTGCTGGGATTACAGACATGCGACACCATGCCTACCCATGGTGTTAGCTATTAAAGATAGTTTCTGAGCTCTTCAGTTTCCTATAAAAAAAGTTTCTGATTTAGTTATATCTATTTTATCTATTTTCATATTAGCAAATGTTATATTTAAATGTTTCTTTTTTTTTTCTTTTTTCTTTTTGTGGCACCGGGGATCGAACTCACCACCTTGCGCTTGCCAGGCAGGTGCTTAGGCTGCTGAGCTAAATCCCCAGCCCAATCACAATATGTCTTTCTCCTCAGATTTTTATTTTTTAGTTTTTTGTTTTTTGGCGCCGGGGATTGAACTCATGACCTCGCTCTTGTCAGGCTGGTGCTTAGGCCACTGAGCTAGATCACTGGCCCTTTTGGGGATTGGTGGCACACACCTATCATCCCAGCACCTGGCAGGCTGAGGCAGAGGCTTGTCATGAGTTCCAAGCCAGCCTGGATTACACAGCAAGACTTTAAAAAGAAAAAATACTGTACAGTTGGATGGATGAATGTTTAGTTTACTAGTTACTTTCTCTAAAGTGACAGGGTCTCTTCATTCATCAGCAGGAAAACGTCATCCGTTGTTTTTAAAGCAATAATTTAGTGTTCTATAAAAGACTGTCTTATTCAGTTTGCAGAGAAATGGCACACATGCTTTTTATGACAGGGTACCATACTGACCATGCAACATAAATGATTTATGTGTACTTCCCCACTTTATCACACCGGATACTAGAGGACTTTTTTTGTTGTTTTGTTTTGTTTTTGGTCTTTTTGAGACAGGCTCGCCATGTAGCTCAGGCTGGCCTTTGCAGCTTACTCTGTAACCCAGGCTGGTCTCAAACTCACAGCATTCCTGCTGGCTCAGCCTCTCAAGTGCTAGGATCACAGACATGCGTCATCACACTCAGCTTAGAAGACAACTTCTAGGCTGGGGATCTAGCTCAGCGGCCTAAGCACCTGCCTGGCAAGCATGAGGTCATGAGTTCAATCCTCAGTGCCAAGAAAAAAAAGAAAACAACTTCTATAGGGTCAATATCTAATACAATTTATAATTTTTCATGCTTCATCAAGAATTTTTTTCCTTTTTTGAGACAGGGTGATGCTAGGTAGCCTCCAACTCACAATGATCCTCCTGCTTCAGCCTCCCAAGTGCTGAGATTACAGGTGTGCACCACCACGTCAGGGTCTATCAAGAACATTTTTTGTGTGTGTTTTTTGGTGCCAGGGAAATCAAGAACATTTTTAGATGAAACCAACTCTTCATCCTCCTTTACCTTTTTTTTTTTCATGTAGTTGGTTGACAGTGAAGAACACAAACTGTTACAGTTAGTGAGACTGCCTTGATTTATAAGGTGCCACAAGTTTTACTCACCTTTGCTTTTGTAAAGTCAGGGCAAGTGTTAACAGCAAAGAAGGCAAATAACAGTATTATTATGAAAATAGTTTTGAACATGTGAGTTTCCCTCTTTCCCATCTGAAAAGGTTTTAGGGATTCCCCCCCCCCCGAGTTCCAGAGCCACGCTAGAGAACCTTTGTGATAGCTGATTGGCTCAGTAAACTCAATGCTTTCTTTTTTGACTTTGGGAATCTAAATTTTAAATACATTGTATGCTACTATGTATGTTGAGCATTTCTGACTAAACTAGATTGAATAATACTTCAAAAATTTATAGAGTTCCTTGTGAAGAAATTATCTCAGCTTAGTACATAGTATGCTAATTATTTTGGACAGATTTTGATTCTGGGTCTTATTGCTCTGAGTATTTCACTTCTGATAAAACTCACGCATTTTACATATTTTACTTATTCTAAACATTTAGTAATATGTTTTTATAAATCTGATTTGTAGGCAGTCTTTCAAATTATAATTTTTAAGAAAGCGGTAATAAATGCTTATTTAAATTTTAAGGGGCCAGGAATATAGCTCAGCAGCAGAGTCTGTCTGGCAAACACAAGGTCATGAGTTCCAACCCTGGTATCTAAACAAATAAATAGAATAAATTTTAAAATAATGTAGTAGTCATTTATTTCTAATTAGCGCATGTTTCAAATTGGATTTAAAGAAATTTGTTGATAGTATATGTGCTATGTGCATAACTTCCTTTACAGAACTAATACAGAGTCCACCAAAAAAGTGTATACACACTTCAGGAAAAGAAAATGTTGTATAAATATTTTAATACTAAATTTATTCAGACATCATGGATAAATACAAGTTGCCTTTAGCATTCACAACTACAAGAGGTGCTCAAAATAGTGATCCTGAGCTTCTAGGCATTTATTAGTACGGTGAACTGCTGCTTGGGTAACCTTGGTCATTGAGACTGCTGCACATGCATTTTCAATTTTTTCTCTAAGGACCCACAGTGTAGCAGGTTTTCTGTGATAAATGACATCCTCTAGGCATTCCCCATATGAGAGTAACATCACCTGCTGGAAAAAAAAAATCATACAAGTTTTCTTCTTGTGAAGTATGTATACACTTTTTGGGAGCCCCTCCCCTCCTCACTTTCATTTTGTTTTGTTGTGTTTTAAGACAGTATCTCATTACGTAGTTCAGGCTGGCCTTGAACTCTTGGCAGTCTTCCTGTCTCAGCCTCCCAAGTGCTGGGATGACAGGCATGTGCTGCTATACCTGGCCAGTACTAATGTATCTGAAAAAGATTCGAAAGCAAGTGGCAAAATTTTTATACGATCTCAAATTAGAATCATAGGGAGTCCCAAAAGAAACATTTAGTAAAATTAAATATATGTGTGATTGCATGTAATATGCTTCATAGTATTACAGAATTTATCACAGTAGTTTGCCACCTGTTCAGTTATTCAGCAACTTTCTAAAAAAATTTTTTTTTCCTTTCCAAGACAGGGTCTTGCCGTGTTGACCAGGCTGGACTGGAACTGGTTACAAATGATCGTCTTGCCTCAGGCTCCCTGGTAGCTGGAATTACAGTCAAGTGGCATGCTACTTGACTGAACAACATTTTACTTCATATTAGGAGTTTTGTCAGACATAATCAGTGCCCTTAAGTTTTTTGACTTACCCTCCCCCACCTATTAAGTAAATTACAAAGTATAATAAATGATATCACAGGCAAGCATATGTTGACATGAGAGAATATCAGGTGCCCCGCTTAGTTTAGAGTGTCAGAGAAGTACTGCTAGAGTTGGAATCTGAAAGGTAAAGTATGTGTTAACCATGAAGATTTGAGGGAGGAAACCACAATATTTGTAATAGGAGAAATAGCATGTGTACAGCCCAGAGGTGAGTGAAAGCAGAGTGATTCTGAACAGTTTATGAGCCTGTGCACTATAGTGAACAAAGGAAAGGTTAACTGGGAACCGGATCAAGCAAAGAATTATCGATTATGTTAAGAATTTTGGTCTTTTTTTCCCCTCAGCTGAAAGTATAGAAAGTTTTAAGCATTGGGATGATATTATCATCTTTGCTTTTTACAATGTTATTCTTATTTAAAGTGGAGAACAGATTAGAAAAAGGCTTGAGTTACAGAGTGGAAAGAGCTCAAAAAGAACTTGGGGGGAGGTCGAGTCCAGAGGTGATATAGCGAGCGGCAGTGAGTTATCTAACTCAAATCATCATGGTGGGTTGTAGTCTCCTTTTTTTGTTTCAGACAGGGTCTCACCATGTATTTCAGGCTGGCCTCAAACTCACTGGCAATCCTCCTGCTTCAGCCTCCCAAATGTGCCCAGACTGTGGCCTCTTTTTGTTTTACTTTTCTAGAAAGTGAGTATTTGATTATATTGCTATGTGTTGAAGTAGTTAGAGGAAGACTCATTCAGTAAATAGTTAATTGTTTACTGGTTTTCTGCTAGGTATTGGGATGCCTGTATTATATATTATCTAGCTATGTAGAAATCCTTGCATGACAGTTTAGGCAGCCTTAAATATAAAAAGAAGAAAATTGTTATGGCGTTTATATTTAAATGTGGAAATATTTTGTGTAGAAGAAAAATGTTATTTTTGAAAGGTTTTTAATTTCAGCTTTAAAATTAGAATGGATCAGAGATCTTAATATTAAATATTAAAACAGAAACATTAAATCTGCTGCAAGATAGAGTAGATAAAACTTTTGAAGACACTGGTGCAGGTAAAGACTTTATGAACAAAAGCCCAATTGCACAGAAACTATCACAAGAAATCAACAACTGGGATCTCACCCTATTGAAAAACTTTTGCACAGCAAGAGAAACCACCAACAGAGTGAAGAGACAACCGACAATGTGGGATAAAATGTGTGACAGCTGTACCTGAGACAAAGGATTACTACTGAGAACATATAAAGAACTCAAAACAATCAATCCTCCCAGATTTAAAGAGTTAATCCAAAAATGGGCATCTGAGATGAATACACACTTCTCAGATGAAATATGAACACCAAATAAATATGTGAAAAAATGTTCATCACTGGTCATTCAAGAGATGCAAATTACAACAACCCTGAGATTCTACCTCATCCCAGAAAGAATGGCTAGTATCAAGAAATCAACCAATCACAAATGCTGGCGGGGCTGTGGGAAAAAACAAACCCTTCTCTGCTGTTGGTGGGAATGCAGACTGCTGCAACCACTGTGGAAATCAGTGTGGAGAGTCCACTAGGACTAGAGATCCCATTCCACCCAGCTATTTCCCTTCTGGGTATCTTTCCAAAAGAATTAAAAACATCATACCACAGCAATGTACGTGTACCCATGTTTATAGCAGCACAATTTGTAATAGCTAGATCTTGGAAACAACCTGAATGCCCATCGACTGAGGAATGGATAAAAAAGATGTGGTATTTTTATACAATGGAGTACTACTCAGCCACAAAGGATAAACTGAAAACTTTTATAGGTAAGTGGATGCAACTTAAGAACATACTCATTAATGAAATAAACTAAGACACATGTGTAAACATCATATTGTCTCTTTAGTGTGAGAAGCTGAGTAAAACAACATATGTATACATGTATGTATATGTATAAGTATAGAAAAAAATAATTATTCTGCAGTTAGTTATACTAAGATAGTTATACTACAGATTTCTCTGAGTTCACTAAAGAGAAAGATTTGTGTGCTGGTATTATTCAGCAATTGAATGCAGATATCTTGTGCTCTGGGTGAATAATTTGGGGATGACAATGTGCAATGTATGTACCGCTGTCACCCCGGACTCACATGTTTTGCAATTTTGCTTTTTTTCTTTTTCTACTTGAAATAAAATGGATTTGGAAAAAATAATTTTAGCTTTCAGCATTTTGCTTATGGAAAGACAAAATGTCAAGTAGCCCTTTAAAATGTAGGTAATTGATATGTTCCTGTAAAATATTCAAGTAATAAGAGTTGTATGAAAAAGAAAACCTTGGCTGGGGGTTTAGTTCAGGGGCATAAGCGCCTGCCTGGCAAGTGCAAGGTCATGAGTTCAATCCTCAGTACCAAAAAAAAAAAAAAAAAAAAACCTAAAATACTCCTTTCTTCTTCCTATACTCTTTACTCATTTTCTCCCCCTAAATTTTTGTCAAGTTTGTTTTAAACCCTTCTAGTTTTTGTACAAAGGGTGAGGTGGATTTTGGAAGATTAATATTGCATTGGTACAAGATGAAGTGCAGAGGGGAGGAAATGAATGCAGAGCAATTAGTGGACAGTCACACTTGTCCAGTGTTTCTTGACCTGAGATCACTGTGGTGGTACAGTATTTAACACGAGAATAAGAATCAATCTTGGGGAAAGCAGTATGGGCTCCCCAAGGAGAAAGCTCAGAGATGGCTCATTTTATACCTGTATCCATTCTCTTTCACCATAAAAACAAGAGGCTTACAGAAGGTAATTTGCAGTCACAGAAGTGAATCTATAGACCCTCTGTTTTTCAGCCATTAGTACAGCGTTGGTTCCTGATGCTTTCCAGCTTTTACTCCTCCACAGTGGGATTGATTGACAGAGTAGTGGGCTGGAGAATAGGAGTAACTGTTATGCTAGCTGGCTGTGGGGGCAGAAGAGGGGAGAGGAAAGAAGAAGAAAAGGAACTCCAAGGTCTCTGGCTATATACTTACAGTCACATGAGGGTTAAGGAGCAAGTTTCTCCTTATTTTGATGTTCTGTCAAAACCTTGTATATTATATAGATCATTGAGTTTTATTTACATTTAGAATCTTATTAAAAGTAATTAGGGCTGGGAGTTTAGCTCAGTGGCACAAGCACCTGCCTGGCAAGAGCAAGGTCATGAGTTCAATCCCTAGTACAAAAAAAACAAACAGGTAATTAAATATATAATGCCTTGTACAAGGATTGAAAACTACCACTCTGTGAGAGATATTTAGAGAGAATGCTAAAGAACATGGGTTCAGTGTTTGGCAGGTGGTCTCAAGGGAATCTTCTCATAAAGAATGAGTTTTGTGGAGTTTTTGGGTTTTTTGTTGTTTGTTTTTTAAGACAGGGTCTTCCTACATAGTCCAGGTTGGTCTTGAACTCATTACGTAGCCTAGGTTGACCTCAAATTTGTGGCAATCCTCCTGCCTCAGCCTCCTAAGTGCTGGGATTACAGGCCTGTGTCACCACACCTGGCTGTTGAGTTTTGAATGTAAAGGGGTTGATAGCATAGGGGACGTTGCGGGGGTGAGACAGAGAGTTAGGAACAGCGTGACAGCAAGCATGGCAGAGAGCTGCAAAGGAGAGTGGTAGAGGAGATGAAGTCTTAGTACAGAATCTTCCTGAATTGCTGTCCTTGAACTGGAGAAAACCAGATCACTGTTTCCCACATTTAAAAATAGAGATAACCATGTTTTAAATTTAAAACTGGTATGAGGAAATTATGCTTTTGCTATATACTGACATATTCTGGTCCTTTGTGTAGACACATTTGGCACAACCAACAGAAATCACTGAATAAGGGAATAAATACAGGAGAAATGAGTTATAGGTCTTGATAATGCTTATGTGAGCTACCTGTCATTTAGGGATTGCTTCAATTAGTGGATTCATTGCTAGTGCTTATTTATTAATAAAGTGGCATATATAGAGCCACTTATCTCCAGTTCAGCTGTGTACCTATCCCTACTTTCCTAGACAGGTATTACCCTCTTTTCCTTACATCCACCCCTCACCTCCACTCAACTCAGAAAAGAAAGGCAGTATGGTACTATCTGTAAAAAAAAACCCTGTCACTCTTGGGTTTTTTGGGGGTTTGTTTTTTTCTGGGGAGGCTGAAGTCAGTATACTATGGAACAAACACATATTTACATCATGGAGAACTGCAATAGTATAGTATATCCCTTTTACAATCACAAGTCTTAAGAAAAAAGTTTGCTTCTTCTAGATGTTTTGGTCTTGTAGAACACTATATAAGTTATATAAGGATCATGCTCCTTAATCTTTGTGGATTTATAGAAATCAGGGCTAAACTTAGGACTCTAGTACATACTCTTTGGTCTGTGTGATCTGTATGTTAACCTTCTGCCTTTATCTATTATATTATTACATATTCAGACTTTTAGCTTGTATATTGTTTCATTTTTTGTTCTAATATGCACTAATGTGTACACATTTTTTTGAACTAGCTAATGGCCCTACTCCTAACAAATGAAATTGACATCTTTTTTTGGATGGGTGGAGAGGTTTAATTGGGTCCCAGGCTCTGGTTTTTCCTTCCTGTTCTTTTTTTTTTTTTTTTAATAGATAGAGGGTCTTGTTATCTTACCCTGGCTTGCCCTCACTTCTGGGTTCAAGTGATCTTCCTATCTTGGCTTCCGGAGTAACTGGGATTTGGTGCTTGTAACTGTACACCTAGAATTCTTTTTTTGATGGAGAAAGCTCATCAAATGGTGCTAGAGTTTTTGTATTTTGCGGATTTTTTTAACTGTTGTTTTTTGTTTTTTATGCCACACTGAAAGCTCACACTACAAAGCAAAAATGACTAAGTGGAACTAACATCAAACTAAAAACATCTGCCTAGTAAAGGAAATAATCATTGAAATGAAATGGCAGCTTATGGATTGGGGAGAACTATTTGTAATCCATACACAGTCTATGATAAAGGGTTAATATCCAAAATTTATAGAGAACTCATAGAACTCAACGGAAGAAAAACAAGTATTTAAAAATGGGCAAGGCAGGGGAGCCGGGGACACCGTTCAATGCCTAACATGTACAGGGTTCTGAATTCAATCCCAGATACCACATGTACCAAAAATAAAAGGTAAAGGACTTGAACACACATTTCTCTACAGAAGATGCACAGTTCACTGGTAGGTATGTGAAAAGTACTTACCATCACTAATCAGGGAAATACAAATCAAACCACTATGAGATATCAATTCATTTCTATTAGGATATCTATTATAAAAAAAATTAAGACAACCAATATTGAAAAGGGTGAGGCGTAAAGGGTACACATACACTGCAGATGGGAATATAAACTGGTGCACTTATTAGGAAGAATTTATAGAAATTCTTGAAGAAATTAAAAAGACAACTATAGTATGACCCAGCAATCCCCTCTTCTGGGTTTACTCAAAAAAACTCAAATCGCCACCTCATAAAGATATCTGCAACACATTCAGCCACCTTATCTGTGACAAAGGGGCCAAACATGTTCACTGGAAGAAAAATAGCCTCTTTAATAAATGGTGCTGGAAAAACTGGCTCTCTACATTCCAAAGACTGAAACTACACCCATATCTGTTACCATGAACTGAACTAAAGTCAAAATGGATCAAAGATCTAAATATTAAAACAGAAACATGCAATCTACTGGAAGACACGGTAGGTAGAAGTCATGAAAATACAGGAGTAGGGCAGAGAGTTCATCAACCAAACGCAAACTGCGAGGAAAATACTTCAAAGAATCAACAACAGGGAATTCATTAAAAAGTTTTTGCCCCCTGATTGACATGTTTTGTAGTTTTTTTTCTTCTTCTTCTTCCTTCTATCTTTGAAATAAAATGGATTTGGAAAAAAAAGGGGGGGGTGAATTTTTGCACATCAAAAGAAATTGCCAACAAAATGAAAAGAAAACCCACAGAATGGAAAACAATTTTAGCCAACTGTGTCGCAAAGACTTCTATCTAGAACATAGAAAAAACTGAAAAGAATCAGGCCCCCAAAATTCAAAGACTCAATCCAAAAATGGGCATCTGAGATGAATACACAATTCTCAAATGAAGAAACACAAACAACAAGTATATGAAAAAATGTTTGACATCACTGGTCATTTGAGAAATGTAAATTAAAACGACACTGAGATTCCACCTCGCAGAATGGCTATCACCAAGAAATCACCCAATAACAAATGCTGGAGGGGCTGTGGAAAGGAAGGAACCCTTCTCCACTGTTGGTGGGAGTATAGACTGGTGCAACCACTGTGGAAATTCCTCAAAAAACTAGGATTGGAGATTTTCCCAGAAGAACTGAAAACATCATACCACAGCAATATATGTGCACCCATGTTTATAGCAGCACAATTTGTAATAGCTAAAACTTGGAAACAACCCAAATGCCCATCTAACACAGAAGGGATAAAAAAGATGTGGTATTTTTATACAATAGAGTACTACTCAGCTATAAAGAATAAATTTGAGGCTTTTACAGGTAAATGGATGCAACTTGAGACCATACTAGTAAGTGAAATAAATCAGATGCACATGTAAACATTGTACTGTCACCCTAATGTAAAAAACTTAAAGAGTAAATGAGATTCAAAATGTACAACAGATATTGTGAAAGTGAAAGGGGAAGAAACCGCTCAAAAAGAAAGAACAAGGGGCCGGCGATCTAGCTCAGTGGCCTAAGTGACTGTCTGGCAAGTGTGAGGTCATGAGTTCAATCCCCAGTGCTGCAAAAAAAAAAAAAAAAAAAAAAAAAAAAAAAAAAAAAAAAAACAAAGAAAGAAAGAACAACTGGGATGGGAAAAAAAGGAAAGGAAAGGATATATATATACAAGATAGATAACTACGCTACTAATCTGAGTTCATCAAAAAAGAACGGTTTGTGTTTTCATGCCTGTATCTTATAATCTGATCAACTACTTTGAAGGTAACAATACAAAATATATTAACCACTGTTAATCTATTGTTTTGAAATTCTGTATCACTGTGTTTTTCATTTTAAAATTTAAAAAAAAGATATCTGCACTCTCATATTTGTTGTAGTATTAGTTTCAATAGTCAAAATATGGGAATAACCTATGTGTCCATCAGTGGACAAGTGGAATTAAAAACTTGTATATACAATGGAGTATCAGTAAACCTTAAAAAGGAGTTTCAGGCATTTGTCATGACCTGGGTGAACCCAGAGGACATTACACTAAAGTGAAATAAGGTGGGGACAGCAAGAAAACTTGCCGATCTCACATACTGTGCCAGTCAGCTTTCATTACTATAACAAAATACATGAGATAGTCCAATTATAAAGAGGAAAGGTTAATTTTGGCTCACAGTTTTGGAAGTTTCAGTTCACAGTCAATTAATTGGTTTGCTGCTTTTGGGCCTTCAGTGTGGCAGCAGATCATAGCAGGAGCCTGTGATACAGAGGTCATCATCTGACAGTGGCTAGGAAGCAGAGAAAGAGAAGAGGATGCATTTCCTTCAAGGTTATTCCTCCAGTGACCCAGCTTCCTTCTACTAGTCCAAATCTGTCAAAGATTTTGTCAGTTTCCCAATAATACCACAAGCTGACTGTCAAGTTTTTAATGTGTGGGATCCAAACCGTAACACATATGCAATCCAGAAAAAAGCAAATATATGGAAATAGAGAAAACACATGATTCCCAAGGTGAGTAGGGGGTGGTTGGAAATGGGGAGGTGTCAGGTCAGAAGTTACAAGACTGTAGCTGTGTAGGATGAAAAACTTTAGAGATTTACAAAACAAAGACTAGTTAATGATATGTACTGTATTTGGAATTTCAATTAAATGGATAGATTTTAACTGCTGTCAAATAATCATACAGCATGATAGATTTTATTATGTGCTAGAAAGACATGCAAGAGACATCATGTAGCAAACCTAAAAAGTCCTATTTCTTTTATAACAACCTGCTTGCACAGAAACTTATCCAGGTCTATCAGAGTGAGAGCACATTCCTATGAGATTTAACTCACTCTGTGAGAAAAACATTAGCCCCTCCTAAAGGCCTAATAGCTGCCCCTAAAAAGTTTCACCAGCTCTCAGCATTGCCACATTTGGGGACCTTTTCCAGCACATGAACCTTGGGGGGAAAACCACTTACAGCAATGATGTAGTGATCAATGTGTTACTTCACGGTAGCAAGCATTTTTCTGTCTATCCCCTAGTATCATCCTGTGTACCATAAGTATACACAATAAAATTTGAGAAATACATAAAAATAGATAAGCGCTCACCAGGTGGTGCTGATATTCACCTACTTAAGAATCACTACTCTAAACAGGAGTGAGGAGGTGCTTTCTAGGCTTTGCATCCATATGGTCTGTCACAACTATCCAAGTCTGCCATTATAGTATAAAATCCATAGATAATATGCTACTACTATTTAACTCTTTTACGTTGTTAATGGAAGTATAGCTGTTGCATTTAGTAAGTATTTACTGTACGTCAGTATTTGGTTTTAGTATTTACACTATAATTATAGATCTCTTTGCTATGGCTAAGAGCGGTACATTATTTCTTCTTATGGTGTATCAATCCAGTTTGTCTTCAATGTTATTGTTGCTGGTTTAGTTGCTATTGCCAGAGTGGCACAGATACTCCTATTAATAGATTTTTCCATGCATGCCAATATCTAGATTAACTTTGTGTCATCTATAGCCAGCGGTCCATTTCTAGAGAATAGGGTGCTGGGCCAAACAGAATGAATCCTTCCCTCCTAAATTAACAGAGGTGGTCAGATCTTGCTAGAGGCAAAGGCCTATAGATAACCATGCCCAGAGTGCATCACTGAAAAGCAGACACTTACTACACAGATTTCCATATTAGCAACAAAGTCTTTCCACTGTAAGTACCCCTAAAACTCAACACAAAACAAAAACAACAAAAACATGAGAAAACAAGGTAACAAAATACCTATAAAAATTCCCCACTCCTCCAAAATAGATCCATGAGGCACTGAGAAAATCAAAAGCCATGCAGCTGAATTATTCAATAAGTATCAGAAGCAATTAAACAAATAAGCAAACAAAAACAACACTAAGGTGCTCAGTGAGCTCAAAAAAGATTTAACTAAACAGTTGATAGGCTTCACAATACAATGCATGAGTTACTAACAACACTAACAAAAGCTAGATTAAGCCAGGCCTAGCGGCACACGCCTGTAATCCCAGCACTCAGGAAGCTGAGGCAGGAGAATCATTTCAAGTTCAAGACCAGCCTGGGCTACAAAGTGAGCTCAAGTCCAGTCTGAATGGCATAGCAAGACTCTGTCTCAAAAAGACAAGGGTCTAGGATCTAGCTCAGTGGCCTAAGCACCTGCCTGGCAAGCATGAGGTCATAAATTCAAACCCTGGTGCTGCAAAAAAAAAAAAAAAAAACTAGATGAGCTAAACAACACAAAACATTAATGACCAGTTTAGCAAAGAACTAGAATCCATAAAGAAAATACCAAACAGGAATCCAGGAGATTAAAAATTCTGTTGGAAGGTATGGGCAGTAAAAATGACCAGCGTGAGGACAGAATGTCAAAACAGAAGATGCAGCTGCTGCCAGAGACTCATTATTCATAGATACTTTAAAAACAAGAGAACATGGCAAGCTCATGAGTTCGATTCCTGGTACAAAAAAGAGAGAGAAAACATGAAAAATGGGAAAGTAAGAGGATTAAAGAATTAACATGCCTGTAATCTCAGCACTTGGGAGGCTGAGGCAGGAGGATTGCTGTGAGTTACACAGTGAGGACAGCCTGTGTCAACAGTGAGTTCAAAGCCACCCTAAACTACATGGCAATACCGTGTCACAAAACCTCCCTCCCAAAAAAATGAATTAAGAGGTGTTATGTAGATGTCTCAACTCCCAGGGAAGCCTGAATTGTATTGTGAGACCCTGTCTCAAAAAGACAAAAAAAAAGTTCCAACTCCTCATGAGAAATGTAATCATATATATAAGCAAACATGTACCCCCCAAAAAAAATTAATGATTTTTTTTTTATTGAAAGCGGACCAGTATGGTTGGAAATGGGATGAATGCAGCAAGAGTAAAAAGACAACAGCTGTTATTACATAGTTTCTTAGACCTCACTGAGAGATTCCTGTCTCGATCTGTTTACACTACTACAGATAAATTCCACAGACTGGGTGATTTATAAGTAACATATATTTATTTCTCACAGTCCTAGAGGTTAGGAAGTCCAAGACCAAAATGTGTGTACAGTGTCTAATGTGTGTCTCTTGCTGCATCCTAACATAAAATTTGAAGCCAGGCATGGCGATGCATGCCTGTAAAACCCAGCACTTGGAGGCTGATGCAGGAGAATCACAGCAAGCTCAAGGCCAGTCTGGACTCCTTAGTGAGTTCAAGGCCAGCCTAAACTACATAATGAGACCCTGTTCAAAAAAAAAGAAGCTGAAGGGTAAGAAAGCCAAACTCTCACTCCTTCAACCTCTTTTATAAAGGCACCTAATCCCACTCATGAGGGTAGTATCCTCTGACAAACACCTCCCAAAAAGCCCCATCTTCCCTACTCACCACTATGCGGGCTAAGTTCAACATGAATTTTGGAGGAACAGCATTCGAAACCACAGCTATGTATTTTTGAGAAATCAATGAAAGATTTGCAAGCAGGAAGAGTTCCATGAATAAAAATCTCTTTCAAAAATACAGCAGCTTAGCTGAGCGTGGTGGTACAAGTTTGTAATCCCAGCATTCAGGAGGCTGAGGCAGCAGGATCGTTGCAAATTCAAGACCAGCATGGGCTACAAAGTGAGCTCGAGGCCAGTCTGAACTGCATATGGAGACTGTCTCAAAAAGACAAAGAAAGAAAGAACGAACGAACGAACAAGCAAACAAGCGGGGGTGGCGGGGGGCGCACACCTGTAATTCCAGCACTCAGGCTGCGGCAGGAGGATAGTTGGAAGTTCAAGACCAGCCTGAGCTACAAAGTGAACTCAAGGCCAGCCTGAAGTGCATAGCAAGACCCTGTCTCAAAAAGACAAAAAACAAACAAACAAACAAAAAAAATAACCAGCAGCTACAGTATCAATAAAGGATGAGGAGGAAGACGGTGATATGAAGAAGAGAGGAAGCCACAGCATTATCTAAGCAACAGATAATGCTTTGAATGAGTGTGCACAGTAAATACAAAACAGACAAATAAATATGGGTCACTTAAGTAGAATCAAGCCACATGCAGGAGAGAGAAAGAAGGGGGAAGAAGTGAAGGTGGCAGCAGTGGCAGCAACAGTACTGTCACAGGTGGTAGGGATAGGAAGATGAAATTTGGAAGATTCAAGAATGATACAGGCGTCCAAAAACTGAGTAAGTGGACAGTAGTAACAAAACTTGGGAGAAAGTGATGAATTCAGTTTCTGTCATCTTTAAGACTTGGGTACCTGGGACAGGGATGTAGCTCAATGGCACGAATGCCAGCCTGGCAAGCACAAGGTCCTGAGTTCAATTCCTGGTAACCCCCCTCAAAAAAAAGATGGGTACCTGTGATTCAAACCTAGATGTCCCAAGTTGGGGTTCAGATAAATATATCAATCTAAACCTTAATGGAAGAGAGATCTAATTTGGAAATGCAGATAGAAATAATAAAACAATTTGAAGCTAAGTATACTAGAAAGTATTACAATACAAAGCTACTGTAACGCTCAAAATCAAAAGAGAATCAAGGGCCAGAGAACAGTAACAACACAGGAAAGAAAGGTTTCACAGAAGAATGAGAATTAATTTCAAAAACAGAGGAAGCCAATTGTGGTAGGGCATGCCTACAATTCCAGTTGTTCTGGAGGTTGAGACAGGAAGATGGCAAGTTCGAGACCAGCCTAGGCAAGCCAAAAACAAACAAAAAAGACACCAGGACTGTGATTACACACCTGTAATCCCAGCTATTTAGAAGGATGAGGTAGGGAGATCACAAGTTCAAGGTCAGTCTGGGCAAACTCAGCAAGACCCTGTTTGGAAAATAAAGAGGGCTGCGGATGCAGCTCAGTGGTAGAAGACCTCTAGGTTCAATCTCCCTCAAAATAAAAAATAAAATACAAAAAAGAGAAAATGTACAACCATGTAAAATAAAGCTAAGAACACGGACAAGATGACAATGGAAGATACTGAACATAATTTTATGTAGTGGAGATGACAAGCTAGATAGGAAATGCAAACTGAGGGATGGAGTAAAGATGTCAGTAAGAGTTTTTAAACTAGTTAATTCATGAAGAAACACTTGGTCAGTTGCTACATGGGTACATGAAGTCAAGGAAGAGTGTTCTAATGTGGGAGAGACTTGAAATGTTTCAATTCTGGCTGTAAAAAATTCAGTACAGAGAGAAGAATAAAAAGATACAAGAAAGGCAAGGGTGGATAGGACTCAGAGGAAAGAAAAAAGAATCGTCCCTAGCTAGAAGGCAGGCCTCTTTTCCTCTATTATAACAAGAAAGTAGATAGGATGGGAAAGCATACCAGCTGGTTTGGAGATGTAGTGGTAAGAAATTATAGGTCTTATATAATGAAGTCTATTTCTCTACAAAATAAACAATAAAAAAGGAAAGAGTCAGATTTCAGAAGAAAAGAGAAAGTCTAAAATAGTTTATGCTAAGTGGAAAAAATAAACTGACAAGGCAAAAATGATGAGCTGGGCTATGTTAACAACCTGAATGATAACCATGATTTTAAAATGGTACCCATATATATGCTCCGTTACACTGCTTTTTAAAATAAGCACTTGTTACTCTTAAGTCTTAGGGTGCTAATACTTGAAACAAAGTATCTTTTTCTATATGATATATATTAATATACATTTATCTTGTTCAAAAGGAAGGTATTATTTCCCAGTGGCTTAAATATACTGGATTCTGTAAAAGTTCCACACTTGCCTTTTCACAAAAACAAAAACTAAACTACAACAAATGCAATTTTATCACAGCCTGTAAAAATGATCAACAGGAAACACACTGAGAAAGTAACACATGGAAATTAAAGCTTTCAATAGCATTTTTCACTTTTATTCCCTCTATGTTTCAAGTAAACAAAACTTTGATCTAGTTAAAAACCACTACAAATGTCCAAATATACGTCTTGCATACTCTTTCATTTAAACTTTGAATAAGAATAAAATTCACATTTGATTTAATAATTAAATAATCTCACTGAGTTATTAGAATAACTTTTAGCTTTTAAAATGTACCATGGGAGAATAATACTCATTACTCATTCTATTTTATAGAATAGTAATCTAATTCTAGAATTAAAGATGAAGTCAATTGGGCCAAGGATTTAGCTCAATGGCACAAGCGCCTGCCTGCCAAGAGCAAGGTCATGAGTTCGATCCCCAGTACCAAAAAAAACTGAAGTCAATTAAGATCTTTAAACAAAACAAAACAAAAAATCTTTAAACTGCAAAATAAACTATGGCTGAAATATTTTTTATTTTAGTGCACACAATGAGTTTACCAATTGTATAGCATAAACACATTTTTAAAAGGCCATTTACAGGTGTGATAATACAAGGCCGTATGCTGTATTCCTAAAAAGTTTTAAATATGTGCAATTATCTAATATTACTTTGATAACTAGAGGAAATTACACATGAAAGAAAAAAGGAAGGGATGAGAGTGAAGAGACTAACCATGAGTTGAACACTGTTAAAGCTACATAATGAACGCACCAAATTCGTTATACCATTCTTTCCATTTCTTAATACACTTGAAATTTTCCATCATGAGTTTTTAATTACTATACTAATAAACTGTAGAATAAAAAATTAGTTCCTTTATACTTTAAGTTATACTTACATGATCTGTTCCTACCAACTCTTTAGCCAACATAAAACAATTCCACAAACATTTGAAAACATCTATGCATAAAAAATCTGCTAAGTACAGATACATACAAAAATTAGAATATGTTTAATAACAAATACATATTCCCTTCCTTAGGATATTTTGTTTTGCTTCCAGATTTTCTTCACAAACATGGTTCACTAGCAAGTACTTATAAATTTTATTTTATAAAAGAAAACTCTGATGCAAAATAGTAGCACTAAAAAATGTGAAAGAGATGTTTCTCTCTCATCTAAGAAAGAGATGTTTACTATTCATATAATCAAGTCTACTTTCTTTTAAAACAAAATCTCAGCCAGGGATGGTGGGGCACACCTGTAATCATAGCACCCAGAGACTGGGGCAGAAGGATCACTATCTCAACCCCAGGCTGGTCAAGTCAATAATTTGACAAGACCCTATCTCAAAATTTTAAAATGTAAATAGAGTGGAGATGTAGCTCAGTACAAGACTAAGCTGACTCAATTCCCAGGGGAGGGAAGTGGATATTCAATAATTGCCATTTTCCTAGGATCTCAACTTCTCAATGATTTTTGGGGGGGAGGGGTAGTGTCGGAGATTGGGCCCAGGGCTTGTCAAGAGTTTTACCGTTAAGTTACACCCCTAGTCCCTCAATGATGTACTTTTTAAAAACAATGCCTAATTTTCTATCACGGTGTCTTGTTAATTAAGGTGTAAACCTAGGGCTACGTAGTGAGTTCAAGACCTGCCTGGACTACACAGTGAGACCCTGTCAAAAGAAAGAATCAAAAGTTTTTAAATCCCCCCAAAATTATCATTTAATTGTAATTTTTACCACGCTTTTCACATCAACACTATTTTCATGGATTCTTATGGAATTATATTTACATAATCTTAATGTCTTATTATTCAACCTCTTATGCCAGTACCAGCATTCTTCCTAATACATTCTTGCCTGTCAACTCACAAATGTCTAATTCTTAAAACATAATGTCAGTGAAGATAAATGTGGCAAGATGATGCTTAGAAAGGAAAAGTTAGTAGCTAGATGCCGAACTACCCAACATCTGTCCCATCACAAGTATTAGTATTCTCCAGCATCGAAATGGACTAATCAAAGTGCCCTATATAAAACTCTTTACTATTAAAGTTACAAAAGGCAAAAAAGAGAATGGAGACATTGTTTTAATACAAACTGTCAGGCAGGTGGTTATATATTAACATGCCTAAGGGACAACAGTGGGGGAAGGGTCCAAATAGCAATTGTTTAAGAAACAGAGTCTTCAATGTATAACATATTTATAATCATTTGTCAGGTCTCAGACCTAAAGTGAGCATGATGACTTTTGAAGATTGCACATTCCTTTTTATACCTAGACACCTCAGTCCAGAACAAGGCATACAGCATTCCTGGCTGTTATAGCCTACAATGATATCAGGAAACAAAATGTTTAAAGACCCTCCTGCCTTGGACTGGAACCTGGTTTAAATTAAGAATTTACCGTTTGTAAATTTCTTACATGATTAAAGCACCTAAGGAAACAATGACCATCTAAAAGGAAAGGAAGACATTTTGCGATTCCAAAGTAACTTCCAAGTAAAATGTCAGTAAGCATCATAAAACCATAGTTTCCTGAACCCCAGGAGCAATCTTCATGTGCATAAAATGGTATCCAAACTCACACCTGGTGAAGATGCCTTCGTGGCACCACCCACCTTCTCCCTTGAAACCGTAACTCTCTACATATCTACTTTACAATAAAATAGACCTATGCTTTTGTAAAGCTGTATATTTTCCTGGACTGAATTCATTCATCAAAGACACAAAAAGAACCAAGGGCCAAGGAAGTGTGGGGCTGGTTCTTCACTGTGTTAGGATCCATCTTCCAGATGACACAAACTTCCAAATAATATGCAACCTTGCCAAATATTCTTGTACTTGCAACTTAAAATTCAAAATAACTTTTTTTTGGGGGGGGGTACCAGGAATCACTTGAGTTGCTGAGCTAAATCTCCAGTCCTCAAAATATTTTTAAAAGAAACAATGCTAAAGGATCTGTTAGATTTCCAGACTTGCCCAAAAGGAGTCTATTTACTCCATGACATTCCTGAACTAGTCTGAGTTCTAGATTCATTCATGTGGAAACTGTGATATGAAAAGTGCACAGGCTTTGGAGTCTGCCAGTTAGAAATCCTGTCAGCCAGTTATTCACTGCATGATCAAACAAAACTTTTAACTTTTCAAGTCCTAGTTTCTTCATCTTCAGGAGAGCACTGCCTATGATCAACAGTTTGTATGAATTAAATATAATACAAATCAACTAGGAGACTGAGAGTAGGTATTCAATAAAAAGAATTAATTATAGTCAGCCCATCCAATTGTAGATTCAATCAACCACTGATGCAAAATATTCAAGGAAAAAAATTGTATCTGTACTGAACATAGGCTTTTTTCCTTGTCATTGGAAGTTCTAAATAAGGTTTGTTCTCACTGTTAGTGACAGTACTTGTATATTACTGTGAGGTAAACAATACAAACAATACGGTATAACAAAATTGTATAGCATTTACATTGTATTTACAATGTATTTTTAAATAATCTAGAGATGATTTAAATTATACAGAAGAATATATGTAGGTTATATGCAAATACTATTTCATTCCATGTAAGACACTTAAGCATTTAGGGATTTTGGTATCTTCAGGGTCCCACAACCAATCCTCTATGGTCACAGAGGTCTGTTATCCTCTTCATAAATTCTTTTTAACCTCTATATTGTAGTAAGTAGCCCATTCAAGATTTAGTAAAAGGAATTTAGGATTGGGAACCCGAAAATCGAGGTTTGATTCTAGGTACTGTCTATATAAGCTATTGAACTTCGGGTTCGATATTTAATGTCTCTGAACACAGATTACTCAACCAGTACCAGGAAAAAAGGAGAGACAGACAGAGTGATAGAGTAAAGGACACTGAGAGAGAACAAGGACAGTGGCATACCCACATGTGTAGTCCCAGCTGCTACTGGGGACACTGAGGAAGGAGGTTTGTTTAAGCTCAGGAGTCTACAGCCAGCATGGGCAATACTGATTATATAAAAAACAAAACCAAAAACAAACACTGGTGGATGAGAAGCAGACTTACAGTAATTAAATGACATAGTTTATAAACTGGCATAAACTGTATAATACCAGAAAGATTCGTTTGTACTAAATCCAAAGTGCTCCTGCTCAAAAATTACCTGCTTTCCAAGATTAAAATGTGCACAACTAAGCAAATGTCATGGCATTGAATACAGCAAGCTAAACCACCTACCTCATAGTAACATACAACTATGGAAGCGAACCTTATTTAGAATTTTCAATAACAATAACCAATTGCACCCTGTGGGCTGTTAAGTTCACAACCACTGGACTAGAACTTCCTAGTCCATTTGGGTTACTTCCTAACCCAAATGAAGTTCTTCAACATTATTTTTAGTAAGTCTCTACAGTTGTTTCTTCTAGACATTTTTTTTTTCGGTACCAGAAATCGAACCTTTTGCCACTGAACGATATCCCCAACCTCAAATGAAGTTCTTATGGATGAAATTTCAGTCAGATAATTTAAATTAAAAGTTAAACTGTACAGAAGACTTTTTTCCTTACCCAACCTAGCAGTCCACATCCTGAGAAACCTTTCTTAAGCATTTTTTAAAGACAGTTTCACTGTGTGGCCCAGGTAGACCTTAAACAAGTGACCCTCCTCCTTCAACCTCCTGAGTGCTAAACTGCAAGCATGAGACACCACACTACTCAGCTTCTTAAGCAGTTTCTACTCCACTAGGCTTTCTTTCCCTCCTACTCCCCAAAATAGTTCCCATAGCAAAGGCAGCAAGAACTGTAAAGTAGAGCAAAGAAAACTGACCAAGTGTTTTCAACTTAAGTAGTGACTGTTTGGCCATAATCCATCAGAAAAATTCGATCATGTCAAAACAAACAGAAGATGGAAATAGCAAAGGCATTTCTATAGTCTCTTAAAAAAAAAAAAAAAAGACAACTATTTTTAGAATTATTTCCCCCATAACTTTTAAAACTCTGTCCAGCTAGGCATGGTGATGCCTGACTGTAAGCCCAGCACTCAGGAAACTGAGGCAGGAGCATACTTGCAAGTTTGAGACCAGCATGGGCTACAAAGTGAGATCAAGGTCAGCCTGAACTGCACAAAGAGCCTGTCTCAATAAGTAAACAAATAAATAAATCCATCCCTGTCCAGCAGGGCATGATAGCACACATCTTTGACTGCAATCTTTGAGGCTGAGGCAGAAGGATAGCAAGTTTGAGCACGGCCTGGGCAACTGAGTTCCTTATCGAAATCCTATCTCAAAAAACGTTTTAAAAACAAGGGCTGGGGATGTAGGTCTGTGCAGATGCCCTGGGTTCAAGTCTCACTACAGGTTGGAGGCTGTAAGTAAGTGGAATCTTTAGAGAACTTGGGCCATTATTAAAACAATTTAATAAAGTCTTTGGGAGCTAATAAGTTGCTCCACAGACTGAACTGCACTACGGTCAAAAGACCATCTCAGTAAAACAGGACTGCACTTTCAAAATCTAAGAAAAAGGAAATACAAAATTGAACCCATGAAATTAAAAAAAAAAAATCACTCAAGCAGTTAACTCATCCAATAACCACTCAACACAGGCACAAAAAATATTCTCAAAACACAAGTGACTATAAACTTTACGTAAGAGGCGGTATATATTTATGCCAGGTATTATTTATAACCCAAACAAAGTTCAGATAGAATGCAGAAAGGTCTCAACAGATACACAATGGCATTTCCAGCAGCACTTGTCCCTCAATCACTGCACCTACCATCAGCAGCACCACCCCCCACCACATGAACATCCACATTTTCTGGGTCCGTCTGATTCTGACTCTTATCTAATAAAAGGCAACAGGTGGCATGGATCAATCATGCAGAGCAAAGTTATAAAGACTACTAAGGTAGGGGCTGGGGATCTAGCTCAGCGGTCTAAGCGCCTGCCTGGCAAGCGCAAGATCATGAGTTCAATCCCCGGTGCCACAAGAAAAAAGACTACTAAGGTAATAATCACAGTTATGTATAAATTTCATCTTTTTCAGTAAGATCAGAATACCTCACTGGACTCAGGTTTAGGACCAATCAAAAAGAAAGAAAGAAAAAAAACTTGGGGGCATGGACAGTGGTCCTTGATGCCATGGTCTAACACGACTTATCTTAGGGCTAACGCCAATCAAGTTTTAAAGTGCTTCAAAGTTACACTATAGTGGCAGGATGAGGAAAAGAAACAGGTGAAGGGGGTAAAAAAAGCATTGAGTACACAACTACCTAAAGAAGAAACAGTCAACAGACAGGTTAAAACAGGTTAGTTACCAACATTTGCCAACACACAGCAGTTACCACACCATATACTTGTCAGATTACCCAATGTGCAAAACAAAAAGGAGCCACCCCTTCAAGGGGCCTTCTACAGAGAAGACAGGACCTTTCTAAAATGGGGGCAATGTAACTTCTTGGGTTCTTCCTTTTAAAGTCTTTAAAAATTTCAGCAAATTAAGGTTCACCTTCATTTCAAGACTTCTACTGGAAAGTTGAACAAAAATTTCATATTTTTAATACTGATAACCTACACGATCACTTTTCTATTTGCGAACAATTTCCGCATTTTTACAAGATTTTAAAATTCTTTTTAAAGGCTGAATATAAAGTTTGCAAAAACCAAGTAATACAGTACACATGGCAGGCATTCAAGTTTACTTAGCAGAATGTAAACTAAAGTAAAAGCTTGAAAAATATTATAAAGATAAATTCCTAGTGCAACTGACACTACAATGACGATAACATGGAAACTGTGAAACATTAGACATGTTCTGAAAACAGTATCTTCCTCTAAAAATAAAGAGGAAATCCATTTGACATCACAGAAACCACTGGTTCTTAACAATGACAATCACACAAACACTTCGGTTCTGAAATGCAATAACCCTAACCTTAAAGCTCCCTTTGGTCTTGCCTTAACCAATGACAAGTGAAATTTTTGTGTCATTATATTGACACAAACTACTGTGCTACTCTATTTGCTTCTATTACAAATTGTTAGGTTTACACAGCTAAAGATCTATAAATCAAATCACCACTTCCAACCACCAAAAAAAAAAAAAAAAAACCCTGTAACTATTAAGTTCCAAGAATCTTCTAATACGGTACCAGAAATTGGTATAGCACATTGTGGTTGAAAAGCTAAACAAAAGTTTGTTAACTCTCTGGATTCCTCTCCTATACATTTAGTTAAGAGAAAAACCTCAGAAAATAGGCACCCTGCGAGGACACCATTCTATTTTAAGTTATGAAAACGACAGTTCAAGAACTTTTGGAGGAAGAGAGAAGACTCAAGACATTGTCCCAAGTAGTTCACAGTAATTTGTGTTTATAGTAACGAGACTATAAGACCGTGAGGCGGAAGTGAAACGGGGGAGGGGGTAACCCCTACTTGAAAAGGGACGAGCAGGCAGATTTACAAACCCTCAAAGGAATTTTGCTTTTAACTTGTCTCCAACACCCTCCCCGCGCCCGCTTCCTTCTCTCCTCAGGGAGGTCTGTGTAATGTGACTCATAACAAATTTTTT